>PVIY010032035.1:0-29351 GCA_004026745.1 Myrmecophaga tridactyla
AAAAAGGAACAAAGTCGTGAGGCATGCAACGATGTGAATGAACATGTGGGACATTCGGTGAGACAAAATAAGCCAGAAACAAAAGAACGACAATGGTATGGTCACCTTCAGAAAATGCTTATAAGAAAACAGGGGCCTAGATTGTAAGCTTTTAGAGCAGACACATCAAGTCTGGAGTGGTGATTATTATTTCTGGATTTTGAGAGGCTGTTTAACCTGATATTTAGAGATAAGAACAAAGCTGAACAGGTTGGGGTTAAAGTAATTCAGAATGTATGGGAAGGAAGATAGTGCCTACATTTAGAACAAACTCTTTGAGACCAATGGAAGAAAGGTTCATTTGGTCTGGAACTGAAATTTTCTGCCGTGCATAATCTAATTCAACCTATCTGTATAGCTCATTTGAACAACTGAAACACAGGGAGCACAGAATAAGAAAGAGGTTGTTTAATCCTGTATAGATTATTGTAATGCCTGGAAACATCCTAGAATATATTAAGCAGATAATCAGAAAGTATTGGCAAAGTTCCCTGAGGGATGGGAGAAAGAATATGGAACTATTAAACCTTACCATCAGGGAATCCCCTGATACTGTGTCAAACTTTAGGATCACCCAAATCAATTGGCCATGCCCTCGATCATGAGGCTTACTCTTGTGAAGGTTATGTAGGTAGCAGAGACACTTAGACTACCTATAGGCATGCCTTAGAGTTACTTTTGGAGGACTTCTTCTGTTGCTCAGATGTGGTCTCAGTCTCTCTAAGCTCAACTCTGCAAGTGAAATCATTGCCCTCTCCCCTACGTGGGACATGATTTCCAGGGGTGAATGTCTCCCTGGTGATGTAGGAGATGACTCCCGGGGTGAATCCAGACCTGGCACCATGGGATCAACAATTCCATCCTGATGAAAAGGGAGAAAAGAAGTGTAATTAATAAAGTATCTGTGGCAGAGAGAGTTCAAATAGAGTCGAGAGGCTACTCTGGGGGTTGCTCTTATGCAAGCTTCAGGTAGAACTTGCTACCTATCATAACCTACCAACCCCAACCAGGACCATTCTAGCCAATCCTAAAGAACACCTAGGGCAATATATAAGATTCCACACGGGTTCCCCACACTAGTGTAACTTTCTAGAAACCTACAACCTCCAGGTGGGTCCCTGGTCCAGATAAATCCTAAAACCTAGCCCAGCCTCTCTAGAATGTCAGATAGTTCCATCTCCCTACCCTTTCTAATATGAAAAATTAAAAATTCCCATAGCCTAAACATCCCTAAAGAGAGGTATGGAAAGATCAAAGGTGATGGTGGAGTAATACAGAGAAGTTAGGATTTAACAAATGAATACGAATGCTGAATCATTAAATTGGTATCTCTTTTAGCCTCCAGTATTTTAGGGCAGCTGGAAGTAAAAACCTAAAATTGTGAAATTGTAACCCATGTCAAGCTCTGAAATATGTTCTACAGCTAATTGTGGTGCTGCGCTTTGAATTTTATAGCTTTTTTGTGTATATGTCATTTTTAATTAAAAAAGAAGGAAAAAATTCGATTGTGATCATAAAAAAATATTTAAGCCCTCTAGCCTCCTATATCCTGGAACAGCTTGAAGGAAAAATATGAGACGATCATATGGTAGCCCATGACAGACTCTGGGATCTGCCCTACACCTGTTGAAAAGTGCTTTGAAAAAAACTATTGCTTTTTAAATTTCTTTTCTTTGTATATATGTTATACTACACAACAAATAAGTTAAAAAAAATGAGGAGTAAGTACAAAACTATATAGTGAGACAGCACTGAAGTTAGCAGCCACTCTGGACATATCTACCAACTCCTGGAGACCTGAATCTTGAGTTTTTTTTTTTTCCTTCAGGAATATAAAACTATTTGTTGACCAAGTTCACTAGCATTTGCAATAGAGTAAACTATATACAGTTGGATACATTTTGATTACTATGGAGTTATATTGTTTTTCCTGGCTTCTCCTGAACCAGTAACCTAAATACTGAAAAGATTGAGCCTACATGCGTGGAATGTGCTGTGGGTAAAGCAAAAACATGCAAGTCAATAGCTGAGATTACGAAAGCCTGTTTATGCATTTATGCTAATAGGTCCTAAACTAGAATATCTCTAACCATCTAATTAGGTTTCCATGAATCATGTCCTTTTTAGTCAATAAAGCACTGGGATTTCCTCTTTCTATAAAGGAGTAGCTCTCTAGAAGGGACTTTTAAATACGCATTTAACTAAGCTTTGCTTGGCTAATGAAAACACAACAGTATCTACCTGGTTTTCTTACCTGGGTGGGGACATTGTTGGTTGTGGTAAATTTTCCTCTCTGAGTTTTGTGACTATTTTGCATTTGTATGACTATAGATATAGACACGGACTTTGATCTGGCTGCTCTAAATTATGTAATTTAAATTATTTGCATTAATTTTAAATTCTTCAATTAATTACTGGCCCATCTATTTGATTTGAATGTCTATGACTTAAGGAAAAATTTCAGTTTAACTTGGAGTGTTTCTTGATATACTCAGAATGGTGGCATTCCAGAAACACCAGGGGCTTATGCATGATTGTGAAATGCTGCTTTTGTTTTGAATGGTTTTGTTTTTATGAATGTAAAAAATAAAAACATACATTAAAAAAAAGAAAAAGGCAGTGGTATAAGATATTGAAAGTGCGGGAAGAAAACAATTGCCAGCGAAGAGTTTTATATCTGGCAAGACTTTCTTTCAAAAATGAGGGAGAGACAAAGTCATACTCAGATAAACAAAAGCTGAGAAATTTCATTACCAGTAGGCCTGTCCTACAAACAATGCCAAAGGGAGTTGTTCAGACTGAAAGGAAAGGTCAACTAGAAGGGAATCAAAGTGGCATAAAGAAGATAATCATATGGGTGTTATAAATGCTAGTACTATTGGTCTGCATTTTTGGTATGTAACTCTACTTGTTACAGGTGCTAAACTGCAAATACACAAAGTAATGACAAATCTATGGTTTTTGGACATACGGTATACAAATACAGAATTTTTAATAAGTACAAAAAAGATAGAGGGAGAGAGAGTTATAGGAACAGTGTATGTGGATGCTGTTGAAGATAAGTCTGTATCAAATCAAATCTAATTGTTACAGATTTAGGATGACAGATTTTAACTCCATGGTAACCACAAAGAAAAAATGCAAAATATACTCAGAAACAAATGAGAAGAGACTCAAAATGGTTTACAATGCAAAAATCAAATAAATATGGATGTAGGCATTAATAGAAGAATTGAGGGTGAAAAAAAGAACAAGAACTACAAAGACAAAATAGGAAAAAGGCAGAAGAAAGTATGGCATCATTAGTATTTACTTTAAATGTGAATGGATTAAAACATCTGGTCAAAAGACAGAGATCAGCAGAAAGGATAAAAAAAGAGCATAACCCAGGGCAGTGCAACAGTGGCTCAGTGGCAGAATTTTCGCCTGCCATGCCAGAGACCCAGGTTCGATTCCAAGTGCCTGCCCATGCAAAAATAAATAAATAAATAAATAAAATAAAGGCATGACCAAACTATATGTCATTTCTAAGAGACTCACCTTAAATTCAAAGACATAAATAGGTTGAAAGTGAAAAGATGGAAAAAAAATACACCATGTAAGCAGTAACCAAAAAAGAGCTAGGGAGCTATACTAATACAGATAAAATAGACTTTAAGTCAAAATCTGTTACTAAGGACAAAGACAGTCATTGTATACTGATGAAGATGTCAATTTAACAAGAACATATAACAATGATAGATATATATGCACCTCCAGCAGAGCCCCAAAATATAGGACGCAAATCCTGACGGATTTGAAGGGAAAATTGGCAGTTCTATATTAATAGTAGGAGACTTCAATATGTCATTTTCAATAATGGATAGAACATCTAGACAGAAGATCAATAAGGAAATTCAAGACTTGAACGATGCTCTAAACCAACTAGACCTAACAGATATATATAGAACACTTCACCCAGCAGCTGCAGGATACACATTCTTCTCTGGAGAACATGGATCCTTCTCCAGGACACACCACATGTTAGATGACAAAACAAGTCTAAATAAATTTAAAAATATTAGAAACTTACAATGTATCTTCTCTGACCACAATGGAATGAAGCTAGAAATAACTGAGGAAGAAATGGAAAATTCACAAATGTGTGGAAATCAAACAACCTCCTCTTTAACAATAAAAGGGTAGGAAAAGAAATCATAAGGGAAATTAGGAAATATCTTGACGTGAGTGAAAACAAGAACGCAACATCCCCCAAATTATGGGATGCTGAAACTCAGTGCTGAGAGGAAAATTTATAGCTCTAAATGCTTACATTAAAAAAAGAAGAAAGATCGCAAAGCAGACATAGCCTCAAAACTGGAGGAACTGGAAAAAGAAGACCAAAGTAAATCCAAAGTGAGGAAGGAAACAACATAGAGTAGAGATAAATGGAATAGGAAAAAAAAAAAAAAAGAGAGGAGCAATAAAACCAAAAGTTGGATCTTTGAAAAAGAGCAATCAAATTGACAAAATATACTGAATTCCCATTTGGAATGATGGGACTGTTTTGGTAATGGATGGTGATGGTAGCACAAAATTGTGAACATAATAGTACTGAAATATATATATGTATATATATATTTATACATCTATCTATCTATATATGAATGTGGTTAATGGGGGAAATAATAGGTTTTATATAAGGTAACAAAAGTTTTAAAAAATCCATGAAACTGTGATACACAAACAGTGAACCCCAAGTTAAACCATGGGCTATAGATAAAGGTACAATTATAAGACGGTGCCTTCCCAGGCAGCAGGCTGCTCAGGCAGGCCTGCCAAAGCTCTGGGCTGCTGGGAGGAGGTAACTTTCCAGGGATGGAGCCCCACAGGGAGGTTTACCTGTAGCAGAGGAGCGAGGTCAGTGAACCAGACAGAAACCCTCCCCCCAGCGCTCCCTGAGAAGCAGGTCACACAGCAGCCACCTGTAGGCAGCCCTTCTCAAAGCCCTACCTGGGACAAAGCTGGTACCCAAGATGCCTGCACAGCATGGACAACAGGTGGTTCTCTGGGCATGTTTGGCGTCTATACAAGCTGGAAGAATGCAGCACTATCCAAAGGAGAAGGACAATCTCCAGCTGTTTAATGTTTCTCAAAGTGTATGTTTGGAAGGTGTTTAGGCCCATGGGTGTGAAAATGAGAACTTGCTGCTCACAGCAGAGTTGGATGGTCCAGAGTCTGACTTAGTAACATGCATCCAAGTGGTTCTGATGATTAGGAAAGTTTGAACAGGATAGCTTCAAAGCTGGGGTTCAGTGAGGAAATTTGGGGGGGCTTACTCCTACAGGCAGCGCCTTTAAAAGGTCCAGAATTACAGGCATGAAATGATCCACTCACAGGGCCTTCCATCACACATGGGATCGGTTTCCTGATGGTGTTATTCAGTCAACAAACATGGGGACCAAGGCTAGGGCCCAAGGAGCTGACTGAACCTCCGGGCCTATGTCAGGGTGGACTGGGGTGGAAAAGAGAAAAGCCTGTACATTCAGATAGTCCCATGATTACCACTCCTCCCCCCACTTCACCAGCACTTTCTTTTCAGTCATGCTGAACTACCTGCCATTTCTGTACCCGCCATGCTCTTCTACAACTCTGTGCCTTTGCTCAAGCTCTTCTCTTTTCCTGGAATGCCTCCCTCCTTTTTTTTTTTTTTCTGTCCCATGGTCTGGTAAATTTCAACTCCTCCTGGAAGCCTTCCACTCTTTTAGGCAGAGAGATGCCCTTTTCTGCATTCTTCTAGCTAATGATAGACCCTGTGTGTTTTTGTCATTGTCTCTGATTGCATGTTTGTTTCCCATTCCCTGGGACTCTTACCTCCCCTGCTGTGTAAGGAGACTACAGCTTCTTTTTTTTTTTTTTAAATTTGCATATGGGCAGGAGGCACCAGGGATCTCCAGACCTCCAGCACGGCAGGTCGGCAGGTCGGAGCTCTGCCTGCTGAGCCACGGCAGCCGCCGGAGACTATAGCTTCTTAAGGATAGGGATCATTTCTTCATTATACTGTGGAGTCTGCTATATAATAGGCAGCTGATAAAGAAATGACTACTTGGCTTTCTTTCACATGGATCGTATGGGCTGGGTTTGCTTGAGTGATTGGCCAAAGTCAAATCATAGCTGCTTCCAATACTTTAAAAAATGTGATGGCATTTAAACAGGAAAAAAATTACTATGATAATGTTTTTGAGTTCTTTGACATCTGAAGGTGATAAAGGAAGACTTTTTAAAATGAACTGAAACAAAAATCACTAAAACATTGCCAAAAAAATCACTCCAACTGAGATGCAAATAAAGCTTCTTAGGGGAAATGTTTTTGGTTATGTTTTGGGGGATTCCAGCAGGGCTGGGAGTTTGTGACATCATCCCAGAGGTCCAGCTACCTATGTGTGCAATAGGCATTGTCTGTAGACAAAATAAAGGGCTCATGCGTATAGGTCAAGTTTTTCAAAGGAATGTGACTTACAAAATGCTGTTTCATTTGAAAGTGTTACTGAATTTTCTGTTGCTGTTTAGTTCCTTGGGTGGCTATAACTGGAAATTGTCTTACTAGAAAAGATTGGGCACCATAGGCTGAGAGGGTAGCAGGGATGGGCTTAGCGGATGACATCTGTGCTTTCTGATCGCTTCCATTGCACAGCATGAACCTAACCTCATCCACTCTACGACGGCACTGAAGTCTGTGGCGGTTTCTTGAATTCCACGAGAGTTTACCTGCCACTTAGTTTGAGGAAGCCAGTGACAAGTGCAAATCATGGACACCAGATGGGGCACCTGCTTTGTTATCAATGCTGGAATATGCCGTGTGTCTTTTTTTCCCCTTCTCATAGTTGTCTCTTCTATTTTTGAGATGGGAAGGATGTTTCTAGCCTGAAAAAAGGTTTGGATACCCATAAATACTCTACAGTGATTGTCTCCACATTTTCTTTGGCTTTCACTAACCAAGCACATTTCAAAAATAAAACCCCAGCCCCCTGACCCAACCCAAAATCTTGTGACAAAGAAAGCTGCCAATGTTTAATTTTGCCAAACTAGAACATTTAATAAAATGAACTCCATTCTATTATCAGCATTGACTCTTAAATTCAATTTAACACCATAAAATGAGAGAGTGAAATCTCCAAGTAAAAAATCATCTTTAAATGAGTTTTATGGAAAAATTTACTATTTTGTCCTTTTGCCTTGGTCTGGTGAAGGCTTTGGCCTGCCCTGGTTGATGGGCCACCAAGTATTAATGGCGAGCCCAGTGAGAAAGTAGGATGAGAGGGTTAGGGCATCAGGTTGACTGCAAGGCTATGCTTTTTTCCCTGCTCCATTGACACCTTCTAGCTCTAAATCCCTCAATCTTTCAACTGCCATCTCTTTTATTAAATGGGTTTAGTAATACAAGATTACCAGGGACCATGGAGCATTGGATGCAGGGCTGAACAACTTGTCCAGACCATGCTGCTGCTAATTCATGCCCTCAAGACTTCAGTTGGTAAATTAACTTTGAACTTTGGAAAACGAGGTAACTATTTTATTTTTGGGGGTGGGGGTAGGGGGACGTGACTTGATATATTTTTGTCATAGAATATAGACTTAATTGCTTATAAAAAAAAACAAATCTATAAGCTGGTATGATACAATTGCAAAGAAGACCAACATTCTAAAATATTACCTTTTCACATGGATTACAGAGGGCGCATTTTGAATCATTTGTTGTGCTTTAACAAGTGGAACTGTGATATCTAGATTGTTTGCAATGATCACCCATGATATACCCTGGGCATTTCTTAGCATCTATGTTTCACATTCTCCATTGGTAACTGGAACCAGTGCCCCATGGACCACCAAAATGGCTTTGGCCATTTGACCACCTAGATGCTGGTCCCTCACCTCAATGGATTTGTGAAAAGACACAGAAAAGTAAACAGAGAAATGAAAAAGTTCTTTAGCTGTTGCACTGCTTCACATTATGCCAGTTCATTATCTTCTTTTTTATTTTTTAAAATATTTCTTTTATTAAGTGAGCAGGAAAATACATGATTGAACAAATTGGAAAGACAAGGTGTGCCCTTTACAAGACTGGGTGAATCAAAGTCATCAGAATGAAACTTCATGCAACAATATTCAGTGGAATTGAATATATACAGATGCTAGAGACTGTCCAGGGAAACCTCAAAAGTGTTGTCACTTAGAAGATTGGGTAGGCTCAGCTGTCAGGAGGCTTTCTTGAAGCTGTGTTTGGCAGGAGGATACTTTTGCTGTTGTTTACTTGGTTTTAGAAAAGAAAGTATTTGCTGTTGTTGTTTCTTCTACATTCATACCCGAAAACAAAATTCAGACTCCTTCCCCCATATCCAATAACGCTACCCTTTTAAAATGGATCATTATCTGTACAAATACATGTTTTGAAATGCTGCTTTTCTCGAGTTCCATGACAGTCTCTCCTCCAACCCTGCAACTTGATCTGTAGGGCAAGGCATGAAGCAAGAAAAGTATAGCCAGGGGTCTTCTACCCTCAGCAGCCTTCCAGGAAAAGAAGTCCATAGGGCTTTCAATGTTCTACATGAAAGCAAACCTATGCTTTTATAATGTACACTTTGGAGAGAGCTTTTGGTTTTAATATTGAAATAAAGATAACCACATAGTTTTGTACATTTTTCCTCCTCCAAAAATCCTGTCCCTATTTATATTCTCTCATCCAACAAATACTGATTGAGTTACTATTTTGCCAGGAACTCTTCTAAGTACTGGAGATAGATCAGTGAATAACACAGATGGTGATAAATGTTACGAGAGGCAAGATAGCAGAAAACGAGTGGGGGATTGGCAGTTATTTGTGTAGGTGTCTGAGAGTAAAGGGGTATTTGTGCAGAGACCTAAATGGAGGGAGTGGGCTGTGCAGATGTGTGGGGGAAGAGGTGTCCAGACAGAAAAAATAGGGCTATGAAACAGAAGCCTGCTTTGGAGAATTCCGGGCAAAGCCGGGAGGCCAGTGTGGCAGGAGGTAGGTGGACTAAGGAAACAGTAGAAAGGTTAGAGAAGTGATAGTGGAGATGGGGGTGGGGCACAGGGTAAACCAGCTTATACAGGGCCTTATAGGACATTGAAAGGGTGTTGACATTCTGAGTGCGATGGCAAGACACTCGGGTTTGAATGGAAAAGTAGCGTAATCTGGTATGCTTTAAAACATCCCAGGCAAGAAATGGCTTGGACCCAAATTAGCCTGTGGATATATTCCGAAGCTAGGGAAAATAGGATTTTTTTTTCTTTGGATTTGGGATGTGAGAGAGAAAAATGAACGGTAACAATGAGGTTTTTTGGTCTGGAAGAATGGTGTTGCCTCTTTCTAACACAGGAAGGACTAAAGTGGGAGCGTCGGGTAGATTGGTGGGTGGGTGCAAATGAGAATTGAGTTTTGGTCATGTTATGTTTGAGGTCCCAATTGCACATTCACATGAAGACGTCAAGTAGGGAGTCAGACGTATGAATCTGGTATTCAAGAAAGAGGTTGGGATGGAGCCCAGTATGTGGTTGTGGTCATGGTACAGATGGTGTTTAAAGCTCCAAGTGTGGAAGAGATCACCTGCAGAGGAGGAGTCGTCCAGTGCTGGGGCACTGCAGGGACTCAGCAAAGCAGACTGAGGAGACGCCTGACAATGAGGGAACAGGAGAGAGGTGTCCTAAGGCCAAGAAAGGATTTCCAGAAGGAAAGAATTATCAACTGTGTCAAAGACTGCAGATAAGTCAAAGAGCATGAAGCCAGAGACCCGATCACTGGAATGGATCACTGGTGTCCTCGACAAAGGCTACTAAGCTGAGAATGGGAGCCTGACCAGAATTGGTTCAAGAGACCAACCGAGGAGAGCAAATGGAGACAGTCAGCATGTACAATCCCCCTTGGAGAGTTTCTCTGTGAAGGGAGCAGATACAGAAGATGCTAGAGGGTGTCATGGGGTCAAGGAAGGTGTTTTTATAAGACAGAAGTATCGTGACATGAATGTAGTGAACACTCCAATAGAAAGGGCAAATTAGGGATACAGGAGAAATAGGGAAGAATTTCTGGGCCAATGGCCTCCCATTCGTGAGGTTGGATGGTGCCCACCCAAGAGTTGGGAGAGTGGCCTGCTGCCACTGAGGAGGTGGCGTACAGTTGGCAACGATACGCTTCACCGGACAAGATCAGGAGACTGGGCATTGGCCGGGTTGTCTGAGTGTCACTGACATCCCCAGACTTAAATAAGGACACTGCAGTGAGTGCTTAGGAGGAGGGAAGGGTAAGAGTCTGGGAGCAGCAACAAGGAACAAGTAAGCACTATTAGTGTTCTGCTATTCATGTTTCGACAGTGATAACATAAAGTACTATATTCCTGGGCGTGGCGATGACTGTAAGGAGAAATCCTGTCTTAGAATCTACCACCCTACCAAAGCATTTCTAGCTACTGCTAGGGACAACTCTAGATGATACTTCCTGAAAGACATTTTGTGTGCAGGAGAAAAAGTATTTGAAAATAGCCAAACCCAAGCGGTTCGACTGGAAAATATGCCAGGGAGGTTTATGTGCTTTTATCTTCACACAGGTGAGACTATTTCCAGTTTCAGCAAATTTTTGACAATATGAAACATTTTAGGAAACTGGAGATTTAAAAAGTACAAGCAGTTGTAGACACAGCAACATGATAGTTTTCCCTTCCAATCTTATAAATTTGGCATCTCTACAGTTATGTTAACATTGTAAATAAGACATAAAATGAACAAAAGGTTTTTCAACATAATGAACTTCAGAATTCATCCAAGCTCTCATCTCGTTTTCCCTTCTGCAGATTTACTTCTTGCTGCCACCTCATATTTGAAATTCTCATTCAGAGTAATGTTTGAGGTTTCCTAAACAAACGATAATACAATATTACTATTCTTTAACACTAACCTCAGGGGAGGAAAAAAGAGGAAGGAGCAACTGGGGCATAGACATTTGCTGTGTACAAATGATGATCCATTGCTGGAAATGAAAACTCACCTTTCCACCAGCATTTGCTCAGCCTCAATAGTGTAATTGAATTCAGTGCCGATAAAAACTAATCACCAAAGCCAAACCATTTTGTGCAATGAGTGAATTAATTTGAAGAGGTCCACACAAAACCAATAAATCTGGAAACATCAGAACTGTTCTATTTTTGACTGAATTTTCTAGCTCTCTCCAAATGTTTGGCAACATGGATACACAGTCCGAAGTATTAATCTTAGTTTAAAGTAACTCAAACTTGACCCAAGGATTTTGGTTTAAAAAACGTTTTAGGAGAGTTTTTATTTTTGGTGCATTCTGACCCTTTCTGAAATGGCAGGCCTAAAACAGTGAAGCTCACAGCACAGAGTTAGGAGCCTATACTGTTCAATACTATGCAAATTGTTGAATATTCTAGTGGTCTGTGGAAACATTCCTGGAATAATGCTATAGCACAGAAGTCAAACAGTACTGGAAAATGTCTAGTTAAAAAAAGTACACGTTCTTAGTTTTTAATGTGCAGATTTTCAGGAAGTTTTCTTCTTTCTGGGGCTTCTGAGAAGACATGTGTTTCTATTCCTGCTATGTGCTCTTACCAATGGAAGGACAGCTCGCTGTAGGGTTCTTGATACTGCCACACTGACCAAGACCAAAATGCAGGGGCATTTATGAGAACTATCCACAGGTAAATGAAATGAAATGCAGCTTTCTGGGTTTTATTTATGTCATGTCAGGAGAGGCCAGTTTTCTGTTTGTCTATTTTGTTTTGCTTGCTTTGGTTACTTTTAATTTTTGAGGAATAAACTCAAAGGCCATTCATAGAAACTGCTGAGATGGTCAGCGCATAGTGTCAGAGGGGATTCGGGAATACGGTCAGCGTGGACGAGTCATTCAGAATTGTCGTACGCTGGATGAGAACTTTCTCATCTTTTCCTCCAGTAGGTGAAAGAGGATTGACCAATAACTCTATCTTCTTTCTTAAAAACATGTAACACTCATATTTTAAAGCAATCAGCACAAATGCAAGGGATACTAGCTCAAGCAGACTTTCGAGGACAGCACACAGCTATCAACACAAAGAGCAAGTTCACAATTCAAGAATATAGTGATGCAATTGATACACATGATAGCAGAAATATATATATATATATATATTAACTTCATGGTATGTGAAATCGGACATCAGCCGCCTTTCTCTGTCTGGCAATCAACAAAACCACAATGGCTGTGGCCTGAACTTCACATCTCTTTCCAACCTACTGCACAAGAGGGACCAGAGACACGGATTGTGAATGAGTCACAAGAGCAGACAGTACACTGTTAGGAGGCCTTGAGAGCCAGGAATTAAGGTGATGGGAAGTACGTTAGGAACACATTGTGAAAAGCCAAGTCCAAGTTTGAGGAAGACGCAGTGCCTGCCCTTGTGGGAATTCACCCACACTGCTGAATACATAAACGATTCCAACTCTTCTTGAAGCATTGTTTAAAAGTCTTCAAGAAAAATAATGACATCTAGGCATCCATTAAATAGAGCCATCCGATTTTAGGCCGAAATTAGCGAGCGAGCGCTGTCTTCATTTACTCTGAGTGTGCTGATAAGAAGATGAATGGATCTGGAATTGGGAGAAGTCTCGTCATCTGAAGGCACCTTACGAATCATCTCTTTCTACCATCTGCTGGGTGCAGGAATCCAGGCTACAGAATCCCTGACTTTCGATCCAAAGCAGGAGTCCCCTGCCAGACCCAGGGCCAGGAATACAATGCGGGCAGGTGTGGTGAATTTTACTGGATGATTATCAATCGGGAGAAACTTACTTGGGGGAAGGAGGCTCAGTTCTCTTTGTAGAAAAGCAAAACTAAAATGAGCTAATACTACAGACAAAATCACCTACAGGAAGATTAAAATGTAAAGAAAAATTTGCATTAAGATGCTGTTAAGATGGATGAAGGGCACAACTCCCTGCCTCCTCAAAAGAACTGAAGCAAACCCAAAACTTGGGAAACCCCCAAGGATAGCATTCTGAAATATTCTGCAGGACTTCGTCCTCAACATGTCAGAGCCAGGCCCTCTGCTATGGGGGGAAAATATATTTTGGAACATAAAAGCTTCAAGGAACGCTTTAGATATCTTTTAAGGAGCAAAAATTGATGGGGGGCCCTTTAAAACAGGATTGTGCCTTATACTCAGTGTAAACTATTTGCACAAAAATATAAAAGGCATGGCTTGATGTTTAACGTCTGTGTTTTATTGTTGTTGGCACCAGAAAAGCTCATGTTCTATGTTATGTCACTGTACATACTGTAAACGAGACTGCATTAATATTGTTTTCTTTGTTTCAATGAATCTATAGTTTTAGAAAATACATTCACAAACTACCTTATGTTTAAACACAATGATTCCCTTTTATTTCTTAACTGTACCCAAGATCCCACCATAAAAAAAAATCATTTAAAGCTGTGTGTTTCAAACTTATCACTTAGAAATAAAAACAAAACAACAACAAATAAACCCCACAAAGATCAGTTTGCAACATAATTTAAAGAAGCTTCTGGCTTAAAATACCACAGCAGCAATATAAAGAGCTGGTGGCAATCGCATTCAGGGTGAGCCTCTAAATCAGTATATTTTTTCCACATCGGCATCCAATCACAGTAGTTGCTAAATTCAATCCAAAGAGTTATTGCTGAATTCGTGGCATGGAATTTGTGAAGAAAGTATTGTTCAGCAGCACATTCACAGCAGTAAAAATGAGAACGGGAAGATTTCATTGCTTTTGAGAGCTAAAGGGATTATGAGGATGACATTTTGGTCATTACCTGACAATTATCCTCAGTTCCATTCGTGTGGGCTAATTGCTTCAAAATAATGCAAATGACAACCACCTTTCCGAGAGGCATAGTGATCTAATCCAGAAACTAGAGTATTTCCCCTTCCCTTTATCCCTTACCCAAACTACCAAATTGAAATGGTTCCATTTCCCTAATGTGTATTTTGTTCTCATTAATAGTACATCAGCTGCTTACGTATTTGGGCATAAGCAGTAAGACAGTAGATTTTTTTGGACCCATCTGGAGTAACTGTATGGTTTTCCAGAACCAGAGTTTTTGTCATTCTTTTTTCGGTTTTTGTTTTAATTTTGAGAACAATTTGGTCAACTACTGTTTTGTTTTCAAAATATTAAATACATCTGAGATTGCCAGCTGAGCTCTCTATATGTCTCCTGGAGATCACACTGCTGGGATGAACAGTGAAACAGAAAACAAACAAAACGAGGTAGGTTAAAACAGGAAGCGCAACGCACGTATCGTTTTGCAACACCTCGATACCACAGGCGGCCATGCTTGTAGCTTTGGAGAAAGAAAAATCCGAGACGGTCACATAAGAGTTCAAATCATCCCAGGAAGAGTTTATAAGGACACACGTCAACCTGAACTAAATACATACATATCTCTGCACAAATGTTGTTTACAGTATGTTGGGTAATTTGGAGGAAGGTAAAATGATGAGGGTCTCAGAATTTTGGCCAAAGCCTTGCTTTCAAGTTCTATAAAACGTGAACCAGCGATGCCCGCTGTCTCAGGCAGGTTAGTTGTCAAGTCCCTTCTCTCACCAACCCAGAGAGAACACAGGCAGCTCAGAAACATTTATTATTAATATTTTTTTCAGTCACAGTTTTCATCTTGAGAGAGTGGCACCCTCAGGGGAGAGATGGAAAGGCCCGGATTCTGGCTATCACGTACTTCCCCAGATGCAGAGAGCACTCAATCGAAGTCTCAGGATTAATGAAGCTCAAACCAGGTGGCTTCTTAGACGGAGAGGCATTTGTGCATTAAAAAAAAAAAAGAGAGAGAGAGAGAGAGTGTGTATGTATATGTGTGTGTGTGGGTATATGTATATTAGCTTGTTTCCCAGAAGCTCTTACTGACCCCATCTGCCATCCATCATTTGTCCTGATCTGTTGCATAACAGCTGAGGGAAGGTTGTGTTACAGAGTTTCTAGATTGCTAGAGCCAACTCAACTCCATGGTGCTTCTATCCCATTCAACATATTCCATCCTATAAAGCTCCATATGAATATATGGACTCACAAAATTGGTAGTTGATTTGTATTAGTCTAAGGCTAGTAGTTTAGCCATTACAAAATCTATTTCCCAAAAGAAGGGAAAATAGTATTTTTTTTCTTCTCTTTTAAAAATTCACTAGCCAGTTGCTATCAAAAAGCAACCTTTTGGGTTGGTGAAGGTGAAAAAGTTCTAAAATTACCCCACTATGCAGTTATGGCCTTCAGTGTAAGGAGATAAGGTACATTTATTGTGCTGTCTCTCATCATCCGAAATTGGAAATTTTATAACGTATTGGATACTTAAAGCTAGCAGGTAGACAGAATTAAAAACAGACTCATTTTCTCAGGATGCATTCTCTCCTCATTTGTACAAATTAAGGGGGTAAAGAAAAAGGTAAAAAAAACAACAACTCAAAACCCACCAAAAACACAGCTTAATCATAAGAGTACACAATATTTGCTTCTATCCCTAACTCCAAAGGGCTCATGGTCCATCTTTGTCCACAGACAATGCAGCATTCTTGGGGATCTCCTGGAAACTCCTGCCACCTTTTTTCTCTCTTTCTCAACCAGGCTGCAACACTGAAAGACGGACTGTTTGGGGATGGGTGGAGGGAGAGGAAAAGGGGAAAGCGGGGTGTTCAACCAAGCCTTCTGATTCTGCCTCTAGACTGGCATAAGTCCACATGAGTTATGTTCTTTTAAATTAGAAATAACGCCATGAAGATAAGTGCCAAGTGCTCTCCTGTTACCAGTTCATCATGGAATTTCTGTTGAGGGTCATGAAAAACACTTGGCTACTTCCTCCAGATCGCACGGATGCAAAAAATACCTGTTTGAAATTAAAAAGAAATTAGTTCAACTGCATGGTTTCTGATTCGCTTCTCTTCAACCGTCCATCCATTTCCTCTCACATGTCCTATCCTTGCCATGTGCTGGTTCTTAAGACTCAATGGCTGGCTGTGCCTTTTGATACAGTGCATCCTATGGAAACACTCCTGCCTCTATAGCTATGGCTGCTATTATCACGTATGGTGGGACTGGCCTCCAGGGACACGGAAGGGGCTATATTTGGATCTGTGACATCTCTTTGGGTATTGCAGGCTGGGGTAATGTGCCTGATTTCTGACCTAGGACACAATAGGCCCTTTGTTAATTTCTGGCAAGGCACAGTAGCTCCCCTTTCCTCCTCCAGAATGATAAAAAAGACAGATTTGGGGATTGTAGAGAATACTTTCACATCCCCTAAATCAAGGCGGAGTTTGTAGTCAGGCGTCAGTAGGCCTACTGACTACTATACAACTTCAGCTTTCGCTATGTAAAAAATTAAAATTAAAAAAAGAAAAGTGGAGTATTTGTGATCAAATAGGGCAAGTTCTCCAGTGCCTACTCACTTCGGCATTTCAAGGATTAACGCTGGCTTCTCTGCCGAGGTTGGCAGACCCCAGGCCAAAGGAGATAATGGCAATAATAAGCAGAACCATGGTCTGTTGGGTCCAAGCCTGTCTTATCAAAAGTTGAGAGAAGTGAGCAAAATTTGGGTTTCTGTTTGCTTGAGCTGAATGTCAATGAGGCATGGCCTGCTGAAAAGAATATTCTGGGCAGTGGCCTAGCCCTTCAGTCAGCCAACACCAAACTCTGGTCCAAGGCATTTGCTTTTGTCACTAGTATAAAGGCTCTGCCACCTTATCTCCACAATGTCTTCAAAGGAATGCTGTCTCTCCCAACAACAACTTCTTGTGAAGTTCTGTGGAAATGCTTGTCATTCACCTAATGCTACATATGAACATAAAGCCACTGTTAGGGTAAACAAATCAAAATGGGGAAATACAAAGAGGACCCAGGGAAAACCACCACGAGGGAAAGAAAGGGCTGATGTTCTCCCGAGGCTGTGGGTCCTGGCCTCTAAACCTTGGGTCCCAAACGCTGGTGTGGTCCCAGCCTTCTCCTGAACAGGCTGCTAGCACGCGTCTGCAGTGAGCCCGAGGCAATACCCGATCACTCCTAGGTTTCTGATCCTTAAGAAACTGGCTTCATGCTGGACTTTCACCAGGGGTCAGGTCTGTTTTCTGACATACTCGGCTGTGGCTCTCAACCTATCCTCGCCACGCCCGGCCGTTGCCCAACCAGACCATACTAGGCAGAGTAGTTGGCCAGGGACAAATCTAGCCTAAATCCATACCTCCAGGTTTGGACTCGACCAGCCTGGCCTCTGGGGAACCAGGGTGGGCAAGGAGAAATGTACAACTGTTCAACACATCACATGTGTTTACACCTGCAGCTTTGGGGATAGCGTCTCTATATTTTGGTCATAGCCACCAAGGGTGAATTCACAAATGCAGTTCAGCTTAGCTACCAAAAACTTTGGTTCACTCTATAGGGAGGGCAAGGAAGAATCAACACTGCTGCAGAAAACCCTTCTGTGGTGACCGATCATGGCAGACGGACAAAGCCCATTTCACTGGAAAACAGTTCCCCTATGACACTTCAGAAGGAACATGGCAGGAATGACAGAGGACATGGCACTAGTTGAGTTTGTGACTGTGCGTTCTTTAAGGAAGGGGAGACATTTGTTTAAAGTTTCTATTTCCACATGTCAAAGGTAATAAAAAGTGATGAGTTAGGTCCCGACAGTGACTCTGTGAAAAGTTTAAAAGTAGAAATATCAAGCTGACCCACTGTGAGATGACTGATGCTGGGTCAGCTGGTCTCGGTGCTTAGGAGAATTTTGGGGGTCTGCTGAATCATCATAAGGCCTGCAGGCCACAAAAGTTACTAAGAGTTACAAAAAGTTTTTAGAAGATTTTGTGTCTGTTTTTATACGTGAATAATACATTTTGAGCATACACATGAATCAAACCAAATAATGCCATTTCAAGATAATATTGATTATTTAACACAGATGTGATTCAAATCAGTATAAAGGAAAATGAAGGTTTCACAGGTACCTGGTGGTCTCTTAAAATGCAAACACTAATGCAAATGTTGAAACGGATTTACCTTATCATTTCTTTCACATAGAAACTTTAACCTTTGAGCTCGCTTATGCATAAATACTCCATCCAAATGTCCTGTTTCCACTGACCGGATCTCAATAGCTTTCTCGCCCCAGCCCATAATCTGATTGGAATGAATGTAGGCTGTCAAAAGGAATTTCCAAAACTGCATTAAAAACATTAGATGGGCAATAACTCACAGCATCTGTTCACATCTTAACCACAAAAATGACAAACGACTTGAGATAAACGGACAAAGCAAGTCTTACGAGTGTTATTCACAGACTTTTTTTTTGTGGAATCAAATGGTTGTTTCACATTTCTTGACTTTCGTTTCATTTGGGGGGTGTAACTGCTGAAGGAGATAAGGAATGGTTAACCTACCCACAGACGTGGGCATTTCTCCCCATTGGAGAACCACATCCTTAGTTATCCGGCCATAGGTGCTCACATACACCCCCTCATCCTCATAGCAAACAAGCATTTCCATTCCATCTGTTTTAGGCAAGATGACAATAGCATGAGGAGTGATATTGCCCTGAATCTAGAAGACAAAGAAAGGCCAAGCATTATTCTTTCTTAAAATAAGACCACGCCGTGTGTATTCAACTCTAACTGCAACAGAGTTTTTTTTTTTTATTATTGTTGTTTTTTTCATACTCACTCTAGAATCGGAAATTTGTTTAGTTGTAATATACAAACCAGTGGCTAGGCTGAGAGGAGGACAACAATGGAGCACCAAATGTTTGCCAATCACTGGCTTAGGCCCTTCACATAGATACTTCCTTGTCCTTAGCACAACCCCCCAGGATAGATACCAGTGTTTACAGATGTGGAGACTGCATCTCAGAGGGGTTATGTAACTCAACCAAGGCGGTACTGGTATTTGGTGGTAGAACTGGGGTTTGAATCTATGTTTTACTGACATTGACATTCATGTTTTTTCCCTTAGAACAGGTTCCTGCTAAAGAAATGAGGAGAATGCAAGCCAGCTGAATCTGATGGAACCTAAAAGCCTGTGAAGCCAGCATGCACTCCTACCAAATGTGCTATAAGCATATAACAGATTGTTTATCTCAGTATCTAAGTATGAGAATAATCCAATTTAATGGCTTGTTTAGGAAAAAAAATTAAATTACCACTCATTAAAAACAATCATGGTACTGAAATAATTGTAGAATGACTTGTTCTAAGAAAACGAGTGTGGTGCTAATGTGGTCCCCAGAAATGCTAGTGACTGGCTCAGAATGTCAGGGTAACCCAACGTGAGCCTCACGGACAGGAACTGGAGGCTCACCAAGGAGGAGCAAAGTGTGGGGAGCCATCTTGGTGTGAACAGAAGCTGTGGTGTCTGTGTGCACATGCACAGGCACACCAGCTCCACCCCTAACACAGCCCGTATGTCACTTGTGTGTGTATGAGTACATGCATAAAGTACTGAAATAACTTTTTTTTTAAGTAGCATTAAGGCCATATTACGCATAAGAACTATCATTTGCAGGGTCCTGTCCCAAGCACTTTGGATCTATTGTCTCATTTAATTCTGATAATGACCCTACAAGTTCTTTTTTATCCCCGTTTGGCAGATGTGAAAGATGAGGGATGTAAAGGCTGACTGATGTGTCCAAGTTGCAAAGCTAATAAGTGATGGTGCCAGGGTATGCGCTCCAGCGTCTCTGACTTCACTACATCACTCAGCCTTCAAGTTCAAGAGAAGAACTAAAAATAGCAGGAAAAAAAGATTTTCTCCAAGAAATTAGGACCTGACGACTGACCTTCCCCACATAAAATGAACCAATCTCACTTCAAATATTGAAAATAAGTCATCTATTCTACTCATGCTTAACAAATAAAATGTATGCCCTTGAAGGAAAAACATCATATATATTTTAATCTCAGTACAGTAAATGTCAACTAATTTCTACTGTCATGTGTCATTCAGCATAAAGATAAGTGAAAATTTTTATCTTGGAAGCATTCTTTCTACTCAATGAAGGCCCAAAGTCCTTCTGCTTTACTGATAGCAGAGGTTAACATGACTTCTACCAAAAATAAAAACACATTTCTTCTTCCATGCAGGTTTTTGTACAGAGAGCTCCTAATATTCTGCTTTTAGGAACTTACATGAGAAGGTATGTAGATATCATAAGAGTTTCCTGAATCAACATCAATTACATGGAAACCAGTGTGTGAACCAAAAATAACCTTTAATCTTTGACCTTCTTCTACCGTGAGATCAACAAGCAGAGGCTTGTGCTGGAGATCTGCAAAAGACTTTAAAAATCACCCCGTGAGTATCCACATCATTCAAAGAGGTTGTCTTAATAATTTCTTCTTGTAGCCATTTCCTGGTAGAAGTTAATTTCTGACCTTCTTAAATTAAAAAGCTAGGATATTCCTCTTTCAGTTTTAGTTCTACTCATGGACTGACTCTGGAACAGAGTCTAGCACCCGTTTTTTATTCTATCCAAGGCAGAGAAGTTAGCTAAGAGTTGTTGATTTTGATACTGGTGGAGTCAATATATATTAAATAGTTGGTGCCTGGGTGCTACTGTTCTTTCCTGTTTATTTCTGGCCTTTTCCTCCAGAGATTGTCAGCCACCTTGCTGGCTGCTTGCTTCCTAAGTGGCAGCTGGTCCCACCATAGCTGCTGCCCTTTCAGAGACAGCCTGGGATGGGCAGCTGGGCCCAGCTTTTTGCTAGGCCTGATCAGGATTCATGGGCACACTATGGCTATGGTTTTCCTTCAATGAGTGAGTAGGTATCAGACTGGCACTTTCTCTAAACTTAATGTTGAGATCTGATAATTGGGTTGGAGAAGGAAGGGTGTATGTGTGGGGGTGGGGTGGGGGAAACCTCAGAAGATGTTGGCTGCTTGGGTTTAACTTGAAAGGAGGAATGAGAGCTCCAGCCACGCTGATGGAGGCTCTGTGTGTTGAAAACTGGGGCTCAAATCCCAATTAGCTGTTGCAGTGTCTGTTTTAATTTGCCATTGTTTCATCACACTCTACATTTACTGGGTCTCAAGGGCCAGGAAAGAATTTTTGAACCCCAAGTGCCTTGATCATATTCTCATTGATACTTAGCAAACACCCTGTGTCTTTTCCTAACATCACCCTCACAGCATGTGAAACAATGGCCTCCTGTCCCTGTCCTCTCCCAGGTGCCATCCCTGCCAGCTCCTGAGTACCACCCCTGAGAGCCCCTGAGTGCCACCCCTGCCAGCTCCTGCTTTTTGTTCAGGTCCTTGGCTTTGTTCTTTACTCTGTCCAGGCTGGTTAGGTGCTGAAAGATTTTGAACTCCTTCATTCTCTTTTGGTTATTAAGCCGATGGCTGTAACTTTAGAACTAGAATGGGAATGGGATCTTGACTGAAAAGCTTTCATAGAGAGAGATTTAGGCAGAACAGCAGCACCACTTTAGCTTTTAGGAATTATCCCTTAAGTGCTGTTTCTGTTACTAACCTAATGCGTTCCAAAAATTTCTCTCCATAAAAGTGGGGGTATGGAGGGGAGCCTGTTTCCACTAATGGCTCTATCTTCCTGAGCACATCATAAATGAGCCACTCAGACTAGGGTAACAAGCTAAGTGGGGTGATTCAGTGCCGAAGAGGGCCAAGATAAGGCTACTTCTGGCCTCACATGGCATATGTGGCAGGAAAGAACAAATAAAGGGTGAAAGGGAAAGAATAGTTATAAAGATGGGGAGAAGAAATGAAGGCCAGTGGGATATAGAGAAAAAGAGACAAAAGCAGAGAGAGAGAAAAGAAGATAAATTCACATCCCGTACGGATGGGCCCTGTGGCTCTGAGCACACTGGGGTTCCTTTAGATGGCATGCTGGGTCAGCCTTCATGAGCTGGGATTGAAGGGACTCGCCCATTCCAATCCCCACTCTTACTGCATCTCACAATTAATCAATTCAACCATGTTTGTATAGATTCAGACAGGGTCAAATGAGAAGGCAGTCAATACTTAAGAATGAACAGAAACAAGGTCATTTCTGTAAGCTACTGCATTCAGTATTCATTTCAGAGAAGTCCAAAAGCAATAGGGATATATGAGCATCAACTGAGTTTTAGGAACTTTACTCAGAAAGGCTTATGAGGATTATGAGATTCAGAGACTCAGTTCAACCTTGAAATACAATACTGCTTGTGGTCTGCCTTTTTTCAGGCAAGATCCCAGATTCTCTCCTAGTTAGGTCACTTCATACTGAGACTCATTGAATAATACCACAATCAGTGCTTTACCTGGTAACCCTTCTATACTAAACAGGAGAGCGTGTACACGTTTGAATTTGACTAATTTTACAGCATTATTAATATTTAGGCTTTACTTTTGGAATAAGTCTAAGAGTACCTATACTATACAAATAGGCTTTTCTATAGATAGAGAAATTGGCATTGGTCTATATGCAAGAAAGACTACTAAGTTAACTGCTTGAAAGTGAAAATTAAAAAGAAAACAATTGAAAAGCCCTTTTTAGGCAATCACATGCTTGCTTACCTTAAATGCCATGAACTTATGATACGGTTTAGGAGCCCAAGCATATATTTCTACAGCATTCTTTAAGGCAATCACCAAAAATTTGATCCTTTCATATTTAACTGTAATGGAAAATTATGAATTAAAAAATATATCAATTTATTCAAGGTTTTTGCTTTAATGAATATGCAAGCTTCAGTATCTCTTTGTCTACCTATCTATCTATCTATCAACATAGTTGGGGGTGATGGTTCCAGTGTGGGATTTTATTTATAGGTACAGATTTAATATCCTTTAATATACTTGGTCTATAAAGCACTCGGGGGTTTTGTTTTATATTGAAGACTTTTTTCTTTGCATGAAGATGTAACTGTGTAAGACTGTCTTTAGCCACTAGATCAAGATGTGAGTTACTCATTGTAAGATTAATCTGTGTAATATCTTTCATGTTGGCTTGCCTGGCTTTTATACTCACCTGCATGTTAACATGGCAGAAAAATTAGCAAATGGCTAGAGACGTAAAGTCTAGCATTTACTTATTTTCCAGATTTGAATTTCAATTATTAAGTGAAACAATTGCTTGTACATGTTTCTAATAGAAGATGGTATGTTAAGAGTCCTGGATTCTGTTAATGGCCTTACTTTGAGAGCTCTATATAATTAAAAAAATCTTTTTACTCTTTAGAAAGATGGAACATTAAACATCCTATATTCCATAGATAGAAAGTTGGTGTAAGATTGAGTACCTACTCATTTTTTCCCTTACACAGAGAAGTACTCAATAAATGCTTATTGCAGCATTTCAATAAATGTTTATTGAAGGGATGAATGAGTGAATGGACTTTATCTTCTGCCATCCTATTGATTATTACGGTCTGTGTATCTTTTGATAACAATAGTGGCCAATATTTATAGTGCTGACCTTGAGAGACTACAGAATCCTTTAAGGCACTTTCTAGGTCTTCCACTATTAAACCAAAGATTTTAATTCTTGGAAATTCCTCATCCAGAGATGATTTGCATGGCAGTCTTTCTCTTCATGCAAAGTCTGAACAAACAGAATATTCTGTGTCCTGAAAAAACTGGGTAGGGAAGTTTTACTATACTTCGATGAAATGTTAAATTTTTACTTGTCTTCTTTATAGCTTTCATTGGCATGAACTCTTTACGGGGACTAACTAGTCTCTGACCTCCTCGCCTAAAACCTAGAAAAGGAGCCACAGTTAAAATTTAAAACAATCCTGAAAATAAAAACATATCCATGAGCTAAGAGAAATACGGAATAAGAGAAATAAAGAAATATTTTACATGACTCGGATATATAGTTTGCTTTTCCATTTTATTCTCGTTCTAGATTTTAAAAATTTCACAAGAACTTGGGTATGCTGGAAATTATTGGGTCCTACACAGAGATATCAGCGTTTCGGCTGAATCCTATGAGGAAAGCAAAATGGAGACCACAAGTGGTTTTCTGGATAATTGAGGCAAACATGTTTCTGAAAATTAATTTTCTGATAGAGAATCGTCAGATATTGCTACCTGGTTCCATTTCACTTTTGCATGCGTGAATTTACTTCCACAGCCTACTCGTACAGAGGCAATGGAAGCAGATAGCAATGTTAGAAAGAAGAGGCCAGACATATGAGAAGGGCCAATAGGAGATTTGGAGGTCAGATGGGACCTCTGCAGACTCACATTTTGTTAGGTATCTGGAAGAGATAATATTCAGAAATCTGATATTTTATTCTGCAACGAATTTCTTAGCTCTGTCATCATGCATTGATTTACGTAGATATAATTTGATCATTTGAAATCTTTGGACTAATGAATGCACGTAATAAACAAAGGTAAAATACCCAGAGGAAAAATCTAAAATCCTCATCAGAGAAATGTTTATAAGCAGCTTTAGAATTATGTCCACAATAGCACTTAAATTACATTCTTTTCCTCTGAAAACAAGGTTTATTCTCAGAGAAGGCAAACCACTATGTCCAAAAGAACAAACGAAAATACAAATCTGAATTCTACTGGGTGGGAGAATGAATGGAATGCTATTTTTTTTTTTAATTTGCATATGGGCAGGAGGCACCAGGGATCGTACTCCAGACCTCCAGCACGGCAGGTCGGAGCTCTGCCTGCTGAGCCACGGCAGCCGCCCGGAATGCATATTTTATACTTTGTCAAATAATCAGGTTGAAGACAAGAGAACATCAGAATTCCAGGGTATTGTATTAGATAGCACCAAATAATTCTGATACCTGAATAAAAAGATACAGTTTGGATCTCACCAGCCTGTTATGGAAAAACAACCCCCTACGTGGTCTGGTTTGGGAATGATGTTGTGTCCCTTGAACATTCATTCCTTTCTTTAATGCATATTTCTTTACTGGCTTCTCTGTGCTGGGTGCACAGATTTAAGTGTGGCTGTGGCCAGTATATACGCTTACAGGCACTAAATGTCTGTTTTTCTAAAAGCTGCTTGAAATACATATCAATGAGCTATGCGTTTCAGGCAGTGTAGTAAGGATAGGAACTATTTTTGTTCGTAAATCCTCAAATGACACATTATTAATAAGCAGTAGACATACACTTCCAGGGCCCAGAACTTTCAAGTTCACTATTCAGCACTACCACTTCCTAGTGCCAAGGTATCTGGGAATGCTGCTTGGTACGAAATCCCCAGCATGGAAAGGACTCAGTCCCTTACGCCATCCCCTTCACTCCCTCCTTCTCTCACTGTCTCTCCCATACACTCACAGTTCTTCTCTCCCCACATCCTCACTAGAGTTTGGTTTTCAAGTTTTAGTTAAGTCAATATCCTATATTCAGATTATTATTATTCACAGGTGAACCATGTAGAATACCATGATTTTATCTCCTTTATTGTTTCTATCACTTTTTTCAGAAGTTATTTTTTTAAGTTATTTTCTGTGATGTGTCTCTGAACTTTCTGTTAGTGCTATAAACGTTCCTCAGTGCAGTCAAACACAGCAGGAAATCTATTTGTACCATTTTATCTTCTTGGAGGCACCCCTCCTGGGACCCCCCACTGTCCCAGTCTGTTGGAGACTCCTCTCTAGGCCTGTGGCAGAGCTGTCGTGGCAGAGCTGTTATCCCAGCGTTTCCTCTCACCAGCATGCTGGGAATTTCCTTCATCGCTCCCTTGGATCCCAGGTTTATTTCCTTATTTTGATGGAAGCATATCCTCCAGTGGCTTCCGAGAAACAGTGCAAGGAACACACAAGTTTTGAAATCTTGCGTGCCTGAAAGTGTCTTTATTTTGCCCTCACGATTGATGGGTTGATGGTTTCTAAAATACTCAATGAAAATCATTTTCCTCTCAGAATTCTGAAGTCCCTGTTCCACTGTCTTCTAAGTTTCTAGTATTGTTGCTGAGAAGCTCCAGGTCACTCTGCTTCTGTGTACACTATATATGAACTATTTGTTTATTTATTTGTTTATAATCTTGAAGCCTTAAGGACCTTCTCATTCTCTGGGGACTGAAATTTCATTTTGATATGTCTTGTTGTGGGTCTTTTTTTATTCACTCTACTGGATACTTTTAATCTGGAGTTTCAAGGCTTTTAGTGCCAGGATATTTTTTTGTACTATGTCTTGGATAATTTCCTCTCCTTCCATTTCTTATTTTTTCTTTTTTTTTATAACTCACAATACTAGAATTTGAACTGCATGGACTGAGTCTTTCATGTTCTTATCTTTCCCCCCTTTTTTTTCATCTCCTTTATTTCTGGTCTATTGTCTGGGAGATTTCATCTTTCCATTCTAACACTTTTTTTTTGTATGCTGTTTGGGTGTGTCACACCTCATTCTTTTTTCCATGTGAGTATCCCGTTATTGTAGCATCATTTGTTCAATCTTTGTTTTTTCTTTCTTTCTTTGCTTGTTTCTTTTAAGAAGTGTATGGGCCAGGAATCAAACCTGGGTCTCCCGCATGGCAGGCGAGAATTCTACCACTGAGCTACCCTTGCACCCTCTCCATTCCAACACTTGTATTACACTTTTTATTCCTGAAAATATAATTTTAATTTCCATAATTTCTCTTTTGGTCTTTGACTGGCCTCTCACTGCCCTCCTCCCACCTTTTTAATAGCTCCCTACTGTTTCATGGAAACAGTAATTTTTTTTTCTAATCTCTCTAGGGTTATTATTATGGTTTTAATTTTTTTCTTACACTCTTCATTATTTTTGTTACTTCTAAAGTCCTTTCTTTCTGCTTGTTTAGATCTTCATATTCGTGGATTTCACCATTGTCTGATATAGGTAGGTTTATCAACTGCTGGGCTTTAGTTTAGTATACTTAGGCAGCGAGTTTTTTCATGGTACTTTAAATGTTAGTACCTGTACATCTTTTCTTTCTGGCCACTCAGTTTCTCCAAAGGCATTGCAATCTCTTACCTTGGGTTAAAGCATGGCTGCCAACATTTTGGGAGCTAAATAGGGAAGGAGGTTTTCTTGGGTTGGGTGGGGTCCTCACAGTTCAGTAGGAAAATATTGATTTAATCCATCATCAGACCAGCCTCTCATCCTGTTCTAGGCCGTGGAAAGTTTTCATCTTCTGTTTTTTGCAGAGGGGGTGGGGAGCTGCCTGGAGGTTCAGCAGGGGAACTGGGCTCTGGAGGAATTTCTGTTTCATCAACTCTCCAAAGATCCTCCTTGTTTTGTGACCTTTCCCACACTTCCGCCTTAGGTATACCCAGTACCTCAGTACTCGGTCTTTCTGGATGCTGTTGAGTGATTCGATTGGTTTTGATTCTTCCCTTATCGTAGACTTAGAATCCAGCATAAAGTGTTCTGCTAGGTTTGTTTCCAGACATCCAACTTCTCGCTCAATTTTGTTGACATCTTATTCTGCTGTCTTCTTCTGGTCCCTCCATCCTTGTGGGTTTACTGAATTTTTATTGTTTTATCACCATTTTAATGGCTCTTAGGGAGGGAGTGGATATAAATGTTCCAACTAGAGCCGAGGGTGCACTCTTTCAACTTCATCAACTTTTGAGATAATGCAAAGATACTTAAGGTCCCAGCAGTATTTCAGACTGATCACAAACATATCATACATATCTGACAGAAAAAATTGAGTGAAATTTAACTGAACCATTCTGATTGGACAGACTAAACTTCCTAAACTTACCAACTTTGTAATGTATACAGCCTTCCAAGTCTCCAACAGTGATCCAGCCTTGTTTCTTTTCTACTTCTGGGTCATTGTGTAATATTCTGTTTCTTAACCATGAAAGATAATAAACTCGTAGCTTATTCTTCTTTCCTATTGAAATAAAAGAGCTTTAATTCACGTCCCTTGGGACAGCCTTTTCTCTCACCCTCCCTAACTCCACTCTTTTTTTTTTTTTTAAATAATGTATCATCAAAGTACTATCTCTACCAGGACTTACGGTTAAAACAACTCCAAGTATTTTGGACAAACCACTTTACAAATTGTCATTACCTTCAGGTGGTTTCTTATTTGAGTGAAGTGCTCTTTTTCCTCTCTTCCCAATGGAAAGGGTAGTATCTGCTGAACTCACTAAGACCTAACTCTGCAACAGAGTGGCTGTTCAAGCCCCAGAATATTCTACATCTAATCGCATGAAGGAGTGTTGACAACCAGACATTTCAGCCTACTTATGTGTGTCTGCCTTTCGCTCACCCTCTAACCCAACAGATGTTAACAAAGACATTCTTTTTTGCCTCCTCAATTATTCTAAAGATAATGGTTGGCTTAGTTTTATTTTATTTAACTAAGAGAAAAAGAAATTTTAAAGGTAACAAGAGAAACAAGTTCACTGACGACAATCTAGGCTCAAAAAATAACTCTGGACAAGGTTATGGTGCTGAGTTCCATGGAAAAGAATACAAACAAAAACAGAAAAGGGAGAAGGACGTGTACTTAAAAAGATACTTAAAAGTTCCCTTTGCTAAAATGATCCTTGAGTAAAGAATTGGTAGGATGATAAATCATCTAGAAAATACTGGAGTACACAAGGAGCAAAATTTAAAATACTCCATTAGATTATCTGAGTACCAGATAACAAAAGTATGGCTGGTGTCCTTTGGATGGTTCTTCCTAAGTAATCAGAAATTTAGGATTGAGAGCTTTACTTCTTGGGCACTTATATCCCTTTGATTTCTCCTAGGCTTCAAGAGATGTTTCAGACTTTACAAAGGAGGTATACACCAAGGGAGAATTCATGAAAGCATTGCACAGTGGATTATGTGCTTCCAAAACTTAAATCAAGGGAATCACTATGTAGTTGCTATTCATTTTTGTAACCAAAAGCCCAGAATATGCATTGCTCACAATTTCTGGGATGGGCAGGAGGTGCAGGAGTCCTCCTTTCTATGCCAACATGGATCAGAGGTCAGTTCAAAAATCTTCTGCTCCTATTTTCATTTTCTCCTTTCTCCATCTGGGCCTCATGATAAGAGGAACCGTTACACTCTCAAGAATGGATGTGTCATTAACAACATAATGAAGCCAGAATGTGAATTTCCTGGTAGTATTTCCACTTTGGGTAGGTGACTGGCAGATGCATGGTCTTAACTTTGATTTGGTGGCACAGCAATCAAGAAAGCAATTAACCAGAACAAAGGAGTACACAGAATTAAACTCAAATGATAATGCGGAAAGAATTTACTTGGTTAACCTTCATTTAGGGAGAATGAAAGGGGGTGAAACTCCGAGCATTCAGTGGCAAGGTAAAAGAAAGAGGGAACTGAAGCCCCAA
>PVIY010032036.1:0-29355 GCA_004026745.1 Myrmecophaga tridactyla
TATATAAGGTACAAAATTGTAACGGACAGAACCAAGTTTAAAACTGTTTCCTAAAATCCAATCTCATATCAGTAGAATGAAAGCTTTCACACACCTACAGAGGAAAAGAGTCTATGACAGAAGAGGTTAAAAGAGTGCAATAAAAAAGGCAACCAATGTGAAAAAAAAAAAGAAAAAGAAAGAAGAAAATATATTTTACCGGTAGGGAGTAACATGACATGATAAAAAGAAAGTTCAGAAAGGCAGGTGGGAGAAGTAAAAGTCAAAATTAATGACCAATATAAAGGTCTGTCCATAGAAAACTGAAAAGAAAATAGAAAAAAGTTTGTAGTTCCATTTCCATATATAGTTTCAGTGCTCAAGTATTGCCATATTTTATTTTAAGTAGTTCCATGTAAAAAATTTCTTATATTGCATTAATATTTTTATTTTCTTAAATTTAAAATTACAAGCTACTTTACTTTGACAACCATATTAAAGGACACAGAAAATTAGTGTATCGTTAATCTAGTGGGTTCTAATTGGTTTTTGTTAGGGTACTCTGCGTCATTTATACCCTTAGCAGTGGGGCTGTGACTCTATTGCTGAGAAAATATTATTTATTTATTTGTTCATTTACTTCTGTTTAATGTATTTACCCCTTCCTTAATTGTTAGTTCAAAATCATTGGGACACTTGAAAACCATAGAATTAAAACTGTCACGAATGTGTAAAACAGCAGTGCACAACTTTCTTTTAAGAAAAATTTGTGGTTTACTCTATAAACTTCAGCATCTAAGGGTTCTAACACTCAATCTTGTTTCTTTTTTACTGCTTGAAACCTGAGTCTGTTACTAATACATAAATATTTCATATTTTTAAGTCATCCAAATATATGAAGTCAGAGTATTATAATAATAAGCATTTCAAACTAGAAGGTTAAAGAAGTGAATTATCATAGAGTCATTTCAATAACAGATGGTAAAGTCCAAAATACAAGGTAGATATTTTCCTTTTTTGCACGACCTAATAATGTTATGTTATAATTTTCTGACTTGGCACAATGATTACAAAATTTCATGCCAAAGAAGCAAAATAAAATATATAACTTTGACTCTGGGGCTAAAGCAAATGTGAAAAAAAAAGTTAATGTTTTAGGTTTAAGAGCTTTAAAGCATCTCAATACGTATTTATTGAGATTTTGCTATATTGACGTCATTGTGCTGGAAAGATAAGCATTGGGAGAAGGGAAGAGATGTAAAAGAAATGCACAAATACTGATGGAGAATGGCAGAATATAAGCAAAATACTCATAAGATGTGGCAAGAGTTCAAAGGAAGAAGGCATAGTGATCATCTGGAAGAATCAGAAATCTAATGGAGAATATATCAGTTCAGATATGAATGGAAGAATGGGTAGGATTTTGATGGTAGAGACACAGGATGTGACTTTATTTCCACTGTGATTCTTCAGGTTTAGGTAGCCAACCTCTTTAATCCGATATTAGACACTTCGTTGATTTCTTCCTGCATTTCTAGTCTTCTTTATAGAACTTCCCCCTCCATGAAGTCTCCTGAGAATTAATTACACAACATTAATCACTATGTCCTGGGAACGCCAAACTTTTTTTTCCTTCTTTGCCTCTACTCATGCTGTTACCTAGGCTTCACATTTCTTCCCTTCCCTTAAATGTGATGCAAAGGAATTAGGGTAGACTGTTTTATGTATTAAAGATAAAAACAAAACAAAAAACAGGTTCTTAATCCCATTCCTGTGTGTGACCTCATTTTTTATTTTTTGTATGCTGTATGATAGGGTCACATTTCATTATTTTTCCATATGAGCATCCCATTATTGCAGCACCATTTGTTGACTTGTTTGTTTTGCTTGTTTGTTTTTTTGTGGGGGAAGTGCATGGACCAGGAATTCAACCCAGGGCTCCCACATGGCAGGCAAGAATACTACCACCGAACTACCCTTGCACCGTCCATTTTAAATAGGACCTTTGGGAGATGTTATTTTTAGTTAAGGTGTAGTCAAATGAACCCTAATGGGTCTTAATCCTATTATTGGAGTTCTTATAAAGAGAAAGCAACAGGAAAGGGCCATAAACCAGAAGTCAGCAGCAACAATGAAGAGAAAGGAGAGGGCAACATCAAAAGAAAGCCAAGGAACCCAAGGAACCCAAGGATTGCCACCCTGCCAGAATTCCATCCAACCCGGGAAGAAACAAGCTTTCCTGTCTCCTAAGCCAGGCGACAACAAAACTCCCCTTGTTTAAGGCAACCCGTGGTGTGGCATTTGCCATAGCAGCCTGGAAACAAAGACAGGAATATAAACTTAGTTCATTTTCAATAAATCTTCCTTGACCCCTTTATGAATAATTGTGTTATATCCCAAGTATTTCCATATTTTTAAAAATATTGATTATAGCATCTATCATATTGTATCACTTCAACATGGGTATGGTAGTCTTGGTATCTTCTGGATCTTAACCCGGTGTTTGTCAAATGGTAAGTATTCACTGTCTTTTTGTATCTTGATGAAATGACTCCTTGGGTGAAAGAACAGTAACAGCAAACAGAACTAGGGAAGGCATTTAGCAGGGTTCCAATAATCGGTGGTTTTACTGAAAAATAAATTCTGGTCTGCTGAGTTCACTTCTTTCTCTGAGGATGTGCCACAAAAAGGAACATTCCGAAGACTAAGGCGGTGCAACCTGGAAGTGCACACTGAGAACAACGACGGCTGTAATAGTAATTTACTACTATATAATCTTCAATGCATTTCAATGTGCTTTCCCAGCCACCATGTAAAAGCTTCTCTTCAGCGGCCTAACGTGGCCCTTCATTCTTTTCTAGGATCAGGGCAACACGTCCTTCTTCCAGAACGTGAGACAAAAATATGGGGCTTTCCTAGGGCTTAAAGCGGGGATTCCCTCTCCAGGAACTTGCATTTTTCACCCCGCCCTCCCGGTTGAAGAGATCAAAGCGAAGGAGCTCCCAGCACTTTGAAATCCTTCAAGCACCCTGCGTCCCCTCCTTCCAGAGAAGGGTTTGGAATCCTCAAATTAGCTCGCCCACATAGGTTGTCCCTAAGGCACCCCCCCCACCCCCATGCAGTCACTGTGTTATGCTAACGACGGGAAGTTTCATTGGCTCGGCCTTCAGCTCCGTTCGGGGGAAACGCGAGGTTGGCGGCTTCTTGGACCCAAACCCACCGCCCCCGGCTCCCTCCTGCCTGGGCTGTGCCGGGAGCGCGCCTGCCTGAGGGAACTGCAACCCGGAGGCTGCCCTCGGAGGGAAACCTTTTACCTGCCTTTTAGGAGAGCGCTTCACCACTACGCTGAGCTCATTTCCACCGCATACCCCTCTTTCTAGGCACCGCGCGGATTTTTCGCCGAAGTAACTTTTGCACTCCCGCCTCCCCCCCCAGTTCTGGGACCAGAGGCGGTACCGAGGCTGGGGGCGGTTCCGTGGCAGCGTTGATTCTAGTCAGAGCCAGACTTTTGCTCCAGGGCTTGGTTTGCATCATCCCCATCACACCCTTAGGAAAAGAGGAGCCAGCCCCCGGGCAGCCTCAGCTTCCGGCTCAAAGCAGACCCCTTCCCTCCATCCCAACCCCCCTTCCCTTCTTCCGTCCCTTTCTCGGCCACATTAAAAAAAAAAAAAAAAATTCTTTTCCCTCTATCCTGCAATATCTTCTTTCTTTCTCCCTTCTCCCAATCCATTTATTGTTTTATGCTTCCCACTCTTTGAGGAACGATGGTTGATTTGGAGAGCGAGGTGCCCCCTTTGCCTCCTAGGTACAGGTTTCGGGATTTGCTGCTAGGGGACCAAGGATGGCAAAACGACGACAGGTGAGTACCGTGGTGCAGTGCTGTTCAGTAAATAGAGCTGGAAAAGAGACGGGGCTGGAGGCTGCTGAAGGGAGAAGGAGGGAGAGGAGGAGAGATAGCCAGAAAGGGAGACTCTGAGACTGGGGGAGGGAGTAAAAGGTGCTCTGATATGTCTCCATCTTGACTCAATGGAGCAGTTGCCAGAGATGAGGAACTCTTTTCCTTTTCACTTTCTTGTCCTCGCAATGTATCTAGTCCCTTTATTCGGTGTTTATTCTTTTGTCTTTCTGTGTTTTCCTAGGGTGCGTATCAGGCTAGTACGAGAGGTACAATACATTCAAATGGCACGCCGCATCAGTGCCACATAATTTTCATTCTTTTTCTTCAGTTGTTTTTAATGAAATTCGAAAATGTAGCCAAGTTGATTGAAAAGGCACGTTAGGAACTTACGATCTCCTGCACCTATTTACTTTACTCCTTGTCAGTGATGTCTTGATTAGGTGTGTCTACTTGCCACTGGGAATTATGTCCTGTTTAAACATTTGGAGTTGCAGGCAGACAATTGGTTTGAATATGTAATAGGTAATTAGTGAAAATGACAACCTTTGCAGTAAAAAAATATTCGCTTTGAACAGGTAATTGCAACAATTATTGATAATGGTGTTTTATAGCATGATACAGCCTTTGCATAATTAGTGTATTTTCAGCCAATATGATATGTGTTTCAAAACTGATGTTTCAAAACGAGGATATTGACTATTAGCAAACTGTTGCCCGTGTGTTTTGTCTGTAGCACGAACTACTTTGCCCAGTTAAACTTCTGAAATTCTTCCTGCTACCTCTGTCTCATTTACTTAAGAAGCATACCTTGCGTTTGATTGAATTTAGTATTTTCCGGAATAGTCATTTCGTGTGTCACATGCCACAATTCCCTGTTTTAAAATAATATATGAATGTTAACTCGGTTTGTCAACTCAACTGAAATGTTTTCTTGAAGTTCATTTGATATGATGTTTAATTTTAATTACATAAAAGATCCATTATTGGTCCAATCCAGCATCTCCTCCCCTCACCACTGAGCAATACACCCTCCTTTTCCTTGCCGCCTCATCTCTCAGTACCAACTTCTCTCCCTACACACATAGGGATTTTATCTCGACACCAGTTATGTACTTCTTTGGCCTTAGATTGGTAATTGAAAAGGATATGGGTGTTTCCTAGAGGATCATATTTGAATTTCTTCTTTTTTTATACAAAAATGCATACATGGGTTAAAAATTAAAAGAACAAATATCAAATAACCAGTATGCTTGTTGATTGAAGATAAAGAAAAGAATATTTTAAACAACTTTGCAGCAATGTGAGTTGATCTCTAGATAAACTACTAGCCTAGTTAAACTTCTTATCAAGTGCTCATAGTGTTCATAAGTGCCTGAATCTATATATATTTCAGGACTTCAGGGTCATCATGTAGATTAGAAATCCTCATTTTAGAAAGTGTGAGATTGAGCTGAATACATAGAAGGCATATTTTGGATGTGGTGATGTGGTAGGGTTTTGTTTTGTTTTTTTAACAAAATCATATCCAAGATGTTATTTGTTCACGTGATTGACCTCATTTTTCTAAGGATGCTGCAGAAATATTTCAGTAATTAAGACTTTTGGTTAGTTGAATACTACCTAAGTGAATCACTGCTGTATTCAAAGAAAACTTCTTTTGTACATTTAAAATATCTTGCACAATGAAAAGTTTATGATAGCCCAATTTTAACTTAAGAATCAAGGCATATTTGCTATTAAGATGAGGTGTGTATCAATTTAAAAGTTGTTCAACCATTTTTAAAAATTTGATTGATTTTGTGGCTTCATGAAAATTAATATTTGGTTTTGTGCAATTTTGTGTTAATGCAAATTTTGGAGTTTGCAGACAAGATCCCTGGAGTCATAGGGGCCCAGGCTTTAGTGCGTGCTTTGCATATTCACTCACTAGCTCACCGGCCTTGAGCAAGTTATTCAGTCATGATGAGGACCAATAATCTTATTTCTGTAATGGTAATACTACTATCTATCTCATGACATTTTGACAAGAGGGTGGAAGGAGAGCTGAAGGGCTACTTGGCACTAAGGACTTGGTGCTGTAGTACTTGGCATTGTAGGACTTACTTGGCACGAGCACTAAATGTCATGTTATCTCAGTCAGTGCTTACAGGATCCCTGAAAGGTAGGTAACTATTTTAAAGACTGGGAAACTGAATTTCTGGGAAGTTAAGTACTTGCCTTGAGCCTTAAATAATATATAATTTAATGAAGACATTTGAGTGAAGTTCTTTGCGACTCACATCTTAAGGAAACCTTAAATTTTTTTGAGTTAATTGGTTTAAATCTATAAGAATAATTTTATAGCACCATCATAATTTGGGTGGTTACTAAATGTTAGTTCCCGTCCTCTCTTCTGATTTACAGTTTGAGATTCTTTTATTCTGTAGCATACTAAACCAATATGCAGCAAGTAAAGCCATCTTTTTTCACCTTCAATATGGTCTGAAATTCCTCTCTGCAATTAACTATGAGTAGCAATCACAGTTATTTCAGTTATATTCATGGACTCAGTTCCTATGCGTTTGAGGAGGAAGTGCCCATTCTTATAAAAATAGGCAAATGGTTCCCACCAACAGATGCATTTTGTGCTCCACCTGTGTTCTCTAGGCTGCTTTCTATGACACCTTCTGTGAGGGTGCCTCCCCCTTTCCCCCACGGGTATCAAGAGCACACTAGAACACTTTGGAGAGGAAGCCGGAAGTGCCACTGATAAACGCTTCGGGAAGCAGCCCTCAACCGATCATGGATAGGGGATTGTTGGACCTTAACTTTCCTATCCTTCTCATTAGGATAACTTTGTAGAATGTTTTACACTGTGTACAATGGTTTTGAACTCCAGTTGCTCACAGTGGAAGTCGGCTTGATAATGAAAGCCAGTTCCCAAAGAAGCTACCTACACTTCAATCCTTATCTCAAGGTCTCCTGTGGGAACTTAAACCTAGATGGGTATCTTCTGGATCTAGAGAATAATATCCTAGATAAGATGTAGGAAGGTAGACACATTCTACCAAACTCCTTACTTTAAGATAAGGAGTTAAACCTTTTTTTTTTTTTTTGCATGGGCAGGCACGGGGAATAGAACTCGGGTCTCCGGCATGGCAGGTGAGAACTCTGCCACTGAGCCACCGTGGCCCGCCCATATTTCAATAGAGATTTGTTAACTGAAGATGAGTGATGCATAAGATAGGCAGATAAGGGGGTGTTAAGAGAGAATACGGGTGAGTCTATCAGAATACAGGAAGTGTGTACTCCATGCTACAGTTTTTCTTAGAACTAACCTTGCAGAACTAACCTAGGTATACAGAGTATCACTTTTCAGTAGGAAATAAATACATAATGCACAAATGTAAGCAATGTATATGTTGCACACATAGAATGTATATGCTGTATATGTAATGTATATACTACATATGTGAAATGTGTATGTTTGTATGCTAATATACATAAATGCCCACACATATATTTATAGTCTCAGTCTCAGTGCCATCTTTATATAATTACTTCTCCCTCATTTGCATTCTGATATTCTTTTTTGGAGTGGGACTTAGAAAACAGACACAGCAGTGCAGAGAATTTAGCTTGTTGTTGGTATTATTTCTGTGGGACCATAAAATAAGGGAAAGTTGCTGAACAAGATCACTGTTTGTGCCTTAGGGCTGTCTGTCGCATATAAAGTACATATTTTGTTGCTCTGGCATCCTAAAACACAGAAATCTCATTCAAACGGTTCATATACTATTTCTTTAATGATCATTCATCCATTCGACAAATATTGCAATGTGTGCTACATTTCAGGGCCTCAAAGAATATAAAGAGGAATATGAAACAGTGGCTGGTCTGGGGGGTATTCACAGATAGCGTTAGAAGTGGATTTCTCTCCAGAATATTGACAGTGTGGCTTATGTTTTGATGATGTCTTTGAAGAATGCCCATTTTATGACTCTGCCAAGAAGATCCTACACCATTTACTGGTATGATATTCAAAATTTGCTTGAAAATAAGGTAGTCAAATTTATTAGAGGAACATCAAGGCATTCAATGTATTTTGAATCTAATATTAAGAATATTTAGTATCTCCATAGTTATTCTCTAATTGAAACTAACTAACATATCAAGAACTTGAAGTTAACTCATTTTATTTGGGAGCCATTCTGTGATATGTAGAATAGTTGTACTATTAAAATCCATGCTTTCTTTTTTAATACAGCTATCATTTATGCAATAATAAAGACTTAGTGTATTCACATACAACTGAAGACTGTTTAATTTCATGTTTTGAGTACTTTCAGACAGGGCAAACATTTCTCACCTTTCATTCTGATTTAGTAATTTAAAGTTTGGAACACAATGAACTTTATGTGAATAAATTGTCACAACTTCAATTACTGTTAATGGACAATTCTCAGTTGTAGTCATAGAAGAGTAGGTCATTTATTTAATTAAGACCGTTTTAGTTTTCAAAAATCAGGTCAGTTGTTTCAGCGTCAGCATTTTTAAGTATATCTTTCAGATTGTATAGGTGGCATTTAAAAGTAATGAAAGCATTGTACTATAGTGATTCAAACCATAAGAGATTTGAACAAAGAGTAGAAGTCAATCAATTAAAAGTTTAAGAAGTATTTATAAAATTAGGAAAATGTTTCAGTAACTTCTGGAGTGTGCACAATTTTAGATGTGATACAGTGCACAATATATTACTTTATATATTCTAATTAAATTGGTGGGAAGTGTTTTGGATTGGCAGATGACACATTTTTTTGTTACTAATTTTATCTCCCATGATTATATATTATTTTGAAAAGTAGTAATTTAAAGTACTTAACCTAATTTTTTTAATATTCCGCTCAATAAGTACATTTTTAAAATATTTTAAATGTTATAAAAAAATGTTGTTTTACTGCTTAATTTTAGACTGGAATCAACTGTGCATATGCAATATCTATAAAAAAAGCATTTAAGTTTTTATGGACTGCTGTGCTTCTTAGTAGTGTTAATTTTATTAAGAGAAATCTCTACAAATAAAGCAATAAAAAATGAAAACTGAACAAGTAGTCTGGTACAAAAATGGCTTTGGATATAAATGATATATAATATGTAGAAAAGTGCATTAGTAAGTATTGTTTTTCAATAGTAACCAAGAATTTGGATTTTAATATTTTATATAACAACATATATGATCCCTTCTTTTTGGATTGCTGTTTTAAATAAAATCAAATTGTGACCTTTTAGATTACTAACAACTTATTTTTAAAGTTTGATTCCACTAACCCACTGTCATATATTCACTTTCTCTATATGGTTATGTGTTAGCAATACTTCTGGAAATATTGCGCTTTTAACTTTTCAGACTACTGCCACACATATAATCAGTCTTGGATCAGATAGGTTGGAATGTAGTAATCTCACTTCCCACATAAATTATGTGATATTTAAAAATAGAACGTCTACTAAACAGTCTCTCCATTGTAGCTTCAAGTCAGTCTTGAAAGGTGAATGCAAAAACATACTTCCAAATAGATGACTGAGAAAAGGGATCTCAACTAACTTAACTGTTTTATCCTAGTAACATCTTCTCACCCTTAGATGAGGTTTATCTGAGAACTTTCCCTAAACCACCCTCTAAACAACCATACTAGTATGCTCCATCGTAGCATCTTAAAGTTTTCCCTGGAAAGGAATGTTTCCGGCTGCTGGAGCAGCTTTCATTAAAGGCTGAGTGGAGGGAAAGAACAAGGTATTTGCAAGGGGCTGAAAATTCAGGAGCTAGTTGTTGGAGGTAGGGTCTGGAGTTCAGTGGACAGGTTTTAGTGTGAGATTATAAACTAAGGCTCACATACAGCTTGCTACTGAAGCTGTAGAGAAAATCACCAACAGAGAAAACAGAGTGAGAAGAGAAGGTGGGCCTGGAATGCTGACAAAATGCCATTCTCGGTACAAACTCAGAATTGGTTGGGTGGAGTTGTGGAAAGTGGAATGTGTGAGTGGAGGTAGGGGATTTTCAGTCCCTTCTCATATTGAGTATAATACACAGGTAGAGTAGAGATGGATAAAGAGATCCAGAAACACCTCCTTCTGATAGAAGTGGTGATGGTATATCAGGTTTTGAAAGACGTAAGCAAATGACCAAGCTGTTTAAACAAAATATAAAGGCTAAGAAGAGATTTGTGTTTGTTGCAAATCTATATAGAACGTGGTTATCTTTTAAACATTTAATCTAACCCATATTAAATATTTCTACTTTGTATACATTTATAAATACTATTTGGCCTAAAACAGTTATTAATATTGACAACTTTTCTGATATGTGTTACATACTATAATTTTTTTAATTATATATTCATGTATTAAAGGACAAAAGTTATGATTCCTTAGTAACTAAGTTTTCCTTGCATATCCTCTGTCCACATACTTTCTTACCTTCCTTTTAACCTAATATTGTTTCCATTTACACTTGATCTCATAATTTGTGACAGCATTCTGGATTTGGGAGACCCCCCCAGCCCCTGGGATATTTGATCGCATTCCTTTTATGTAGGCAGAGTGTTCATGTACTTACTTGCAACAGGTAAATAAAAAACCAGGCTCCAAGAAGGCAAGAGAGTACTGTGAAATTGTATTGTATCCTCCAAGTTTGGTCATCTAGAAGCAGTGGAATGGATCAGAAATTCCTGACAGTGATTGTTCAATAACTACATGAAACTAGAAGAAGCTGACACCTAAAGAGTCTTAAATATAGTATGATTTCAAGGGAAGGAGAAACTCCTGAGCATACTGGGATAAATAAATCATTTAGATAAATTAAATGTCAGTTCATCAGTGTTAGTAGATTTATTTGTCTCTTGTCTGGGAAGTGGAGATGGGTTTGGAGTTGGGAGTTGAAGAGGTTAGAAGGTTGGAAAGCCCTAGTTGAGGAAGGGAATCGGGGGAACATGCTCCCAGGTGTGGGGGACAAGGTGAGGAAAAAAGGGAGAGTGAATGCAATGAGATTTCGCTTCACAATTCTGTGTTGGCTCTACCATATTTATCTTTCTCTATTTGACAAATAGAAGCAGTGCAGGGAAACAGAAACAGAAATCCAAACTGTCAAGTTTGACTGTTCTGTAGGGGCCTGTAGTTGGTGGAGGAACTCCAACTCTCTGACCCTTTTTCTGTTTTGAATTTTAGCTGGGCTTTTCTTCCGAGCTATGCTTCAGTACTGTCAGCAGTGCTGCAATTATGCCATAGCCTGAAAGACTGAGAATCATTTCTACCTTGTATGCATTCCTTGAACTCAGAGTCATAGTACTTCCAGTTTTCACAATATGTAAATATGAGTAAGAAAAGGATGTTGCATACAAAGCCAAAAAGCAGTGAGTTTAAGAAATACAGACTGCTTGTTCTTGGCTGTCCTGCACTGGACTTTGAACAGAATCATAATGATGAATTGTTGTTATAAGGGCATACTTAACCGGTCTTGTAAATCACTATGTGAATAGGGATAAAAGCAGATTAACACATTTCCACCTCATTTAACTCCCTGTGGGAAAACTTGTAGATTGCCCATGTATTGCAAATGACCAGCTATTAACAATAGGGGCCAGATGTGTGGTTTCATAATGGACAGCCTGCTGTCTCAGGTCTGCCAAAAATTGGAATACCTGTTGATCCCCTAGGAACCAGATAGAGTGATCGGTAAGTGCCACAAGTACCAGGAAGGTGTGACGATGATGACTTCATCACTGCACACCAGGTGGTAATTACATTGGAAAATTCTAAATAGAAGCTTTCAGTACTTTGTTATCCTGCTTATCTCTCCACAAAAGATTTCATTTGCTATTTCACTTAAAGTCCACTGGAAATACAGAAGATAAAATGAAAATGGATGATGTTATTGAATGTAGTGTTTATCATAAAGATAGTGAGCATTTATCCAGGGCATAATAATGTACTAAGCATTGTTCTAAGCATGTTGCATGTATTATTTCATTGAATATTCACACCAACTCCAAGAGGTTCTGTCATTTTTCTGATTTTACAGATGAATCTCCTGAGGCTCATTATTTCATATCTTGCTCCAAGTCACTTAACTATAAGAAGTAGAGCCAAAATTGAATTATGTCTACCACCTATATTTTTAACATAAACAAATGTGATTTAATGTTATTTAAATAACAAAAAAGAACAAAATGCAAACAAATGTAAATGATTTTGAGATAGAAAAATCACGTATATTTGCATTCTTCTAAGCAAATATTACAATGATCAGCCTAAAAGGAAACTTCTGAAATTTTGGTAATATTTTCTGGAAAATATTTTTTTTCCTCTGGACTCAGACTGTTGTTCTTTTGACTGTTTAGCGAGAGTAGCTTGAAATAGGAAATTAGTAAAATAACTAAGGCAGAGTCTTCTTTGTTTTTTTTTTTTGCATGGGCAGGCACCAGGAACCGGATCTGGGTCTCCAGCATGGCAGGGGGGAACTCTGCCTGCTGAGCCACTGTGGCCCGCTTTTTATTTGTTTTTTAATTAATCAATTTTGTTTCATTTTTTCAGAAATAGGCAAATGGTAATTAGTATCTGGGAGTAAAATATGGTAGAGTAGCAAAATGGTGAATATGATAAAAGCAGATAGAAAGTAAATAAAGCCTGTGCATATATGAAGCAAAAAAGCATCATATATGTTTTAGTTTCCTTGGCTGCTCAAGGAAATGCCATGCAATGGTTTGGCTTAAGCAGTGGGAATTATTTGCTTACAGTTTTGAGGCTTAGAGAAAGTCCAAATCAAGGCATCTTCAAGGAGATGCTCTCCTCCTGAAGACTGGGCTGGCAGCTGGAGCGCCTCGGTCCTTAGAGCCTCTGACACATGGCAGTGTGCTTGGCAGTCCCTCCTAGCCTCTCCCTTCTCGTTTGGTTCCACTGATTTTAGCTTCTGGTTGTTACCTATTCAGCTTTCTCTTTTTTAGCGTAAATTTCATTCTGCTTATAAAGGACTCCATTTATAGAATTCAGACCAGTCCTGTTTCAGTGGAGCTACACCTTAGCTGAAGTAAGCGCATCAAAAGGTCTTACTTATAATTAGTTCACACCCACAGAATGGATTAGATTGAAGAACATGTATTTCTGGGGTACATACAGCTCCCAACCACCACAATATAAGACCATGTTAGTCAGGTACTAAGACTCTTTTAAAATATCTGCTCTGGAAGGTTTGACCATTGTCATCCATCTTCAGTAGCTTTTTGTTCTTTGGTTATTTCATAGCATTTATTTTTTGATATGGCGGGGTATTTTATTTCAGTATTTCTCAGTAGGATTTTGGGGTTTCCTACTTTTACCTCTACACCCTAAAGTATTTTTACCTCCGTGAAATTCATCTTTCTCACCCACTATACTGGTGAGAAAAACTCTTTTGCACAACTATTATGAAGTTTAAATCTAGTAATGTGAACTTACTTGGTCTAGGACTAACGTTAAGACCTTCTTAACATTAATTTCTTTCACCTAGTTCCAAGGAAGATTTGCAGTGACTTACCGAAATGTATATAGTAACATAAAATTAATAGAAAATATGGAAGAACAAAGAGATAATAAGGGGAACAAATCAATTCAGGTATAGAGTTTTGTCCCAGTATGAATTTCCTGGATTCCTGTACCATTACCGGAGATAAGCCACAGAGTTAACCAGAGCAAAGAAGACATGATCAATTGTGTAAGATTAAAAGCAAACTAGTATTTCATGGGAAATACAGCTTTCCCTGGTGTTCAAATATGAAAGAAATTGTTCCTGTGGATCTTTGGTTAGTGTACAATGTTCTCATTCACTGTCCTATTATAAAAGAAGGGCAGATTTCATAGGATTTTTTATTAATACATCCCTCACTGCCAGGTGCTGATATGACTACAAAGAATTATTCACTTTGAGTAGACCTACAAGATACACAACACGCGCACACACACACTCACACACACATACATACACACATCCATTCCAGATATATCTTGTAGGGGGAGAAAGATCACTACCAGTTACTGATGAATTATAAATCATGTAATCCTCTCTAAATTCTTTTGCTTGTATAGAAGGTCCTGATTATAATGAGAGTGTAGATAGTTTGGAGTTTTTTGTTTTTTTTTCTTTGTTGAGAACTTGAAGGGTAAATGTAGTCATTTGAGGCTAGGATGGCCATTCTTAATGGAGAATCTATAAGGAAATCTAAACAAGACAGAAGCTTGAATTGTGGTTATTATCACTTCTTCCCAGATATTGAATTATTTAATTCATTTTATCTTCCCATAAATGTCTAAAGTAAATATCATGAAACAATGTTCTATTAAGACTTTCTTGAATTTAGTTATTTATATAGCACAGTATATCTATATTTACATGTGTGTACATTATGCTCATAATTCTTGTAACAGGCATCTGGGTGCTATGTATTTGATATCAAATAAATAGCCTCAAACTAGAACATATCTTCAATTTATCCATTACTGCCAATATTACTATAATCCTCCCAAATCTCAGTAAAAACTTTACAGTAGTTTTGGATTCTATTGTTAACTTGCTGTCTGAATCTAGTTATTGAGCTTCAATTATTCTTTCTTGGTAGGGTTTCATCCTTTCTTATATAAATTATAACAATATTTCCTTGCATGACTCTTTGTTCAAAGTCTATTCTGTGCATCCCATCTCCAATAATCTTCTATGGCCAACTCAAGCCTCATTCAACTTGTGCACATTTCATTATACTCTTCCTAAAGCGTATTTTTAAAACCTATGTGATCGGAGCCTGCCCATGCCCTTCCCCCCAAAAAAAAACTATGTTGTCACTGATGCTTATTATGTGAAATTTAAACTGCTCAGCTCAGCATTCAGTACTCTTAATTAATGTGACTTATCTTCCCAGAATGTTTCCTGAAATTTAATCACTGTAGTTATTCACAGAAATCTGTTCACCCCTGACCTCATATGTGATGATGTCAGTTGCAGTGCTTTTCCTTGTGTGACACCACCATCTGAGGTCATTTTGCCTCTTCTCTTGCCTGTGCCAGCCCCTCCTTCATTCCTGGACCGAAATGACACAGAATCAGAATTGTTAATTAAATATTTGGAATTACTCTGACTGTTCACTCTATTATACTTGTGGTTTTGCTATTTTATAATTGTTCTCATTTCTGGTATATTTTTTCAGTTCTTCAACTCATTTTGGATCTTCCTATGTTATTTAATACAATTGTTTACAGAAGGGTCCCAACACTATTTTTTCTGTAAAATCAGTATGATATTGTCAAAAGAAAAAAATAGGTCACATCTACAAATATATATGTGTACCCCATATATACATTATTATGACACAAAGAAAATGTCATTTGAATTCAGGGTTTTTTTTCACAGATGGAAACAAAATAGTTTTTTAGAGCTCTTTCTAAATGTAGATATAAATCATTTGATTTGATAATGGCTTTCCATATCTAGTTTAATATTTACAAGGAACTTTGCTTTGGAAATGGCAACGAAGAATGCGCTTCAGTCCATAATTCATATTATGACAGTACAAGTAACTGTAAAAGTGAATTCTGAAATTTACATAGGGGGTTGCTCAGTAAAGCCATCAGTCTCCTCGACAGCCAGCAGTGCCATTGTCTAAGGGACTTGTGAAGGTGTTTTGAGCATTTGGCTCCATCTCACACTCAGATACCAGATACGCAGTAGTAGTAATGCTTACGTAATTGAGAATAGAATGGAATTTTCTTTGGTTTTGTATCCACTACAAACCTTTCTTTTTTCTTTTTGAAAAGAAAAAGTGCTTATAATTCCTTGGACTATGTTTTAGTTTTGCAGTGTTAGCATGAAAAAAGAGTGGTATTCTTGAAATATAGAAAGAATATTTAAAATGTATTGGTGATAATTATCTAAACATGTTCCAAGTCTTCCAGTGGAAGAAGATACAGTATTCTAAAATGTGTATTTCCCAGTTATTTTTCTGTGTACATGTCAGATACTCTCCTATTTGTTTACCACATGGAGGGATCACTTGTGACTTAACTTCACTCTCTCTTTTAGTGACAGAAAGAAGCGTGCAATGCATCCTTACACTTGGCAGCTTTGCTGCCACATGGTGGGAAGGAGAGAAACAAACTCTCGGCACTTTTAGAAATAAATAATTAATACATACTTATTAAAAAACTAATTTAAAAAGTTACCCTATTCCTTCTTTACTGTGTTCCAAGTAATATTTCTTTTTAGTAAACAATTGTAAAGAAGAAGAGTAAGTTCCTCAGTGCATTCCAGATTGTGTTCAAATTGAACTTATTCCTGCTGCCTTATGAGGTAGAATGATGTATGAGAGGCACTCGAAGGATATGATCTCAGAATTATATGATCCTTATGTTGTGTTGGAAAGATAATACATACAAAATATCTATTATATTAATTAGAATGGTACCAGAACATTACTGTGGGAAGAGGCTTCCTGGAAAGAACTCTAGAAAGAAAGCAAATTTTGTATATTAGAATTGCAATGGTAATGGCCAACATAAAAACACAGACAAGGGGGTGCAAAGGTAGTTCGGTGGTAGAATTCTCACCTGCCATGCAGGAGACCCGACTTCGATTCCCAGCCCATGCACTTCCCCAAACACAAAACAAAATAAAAACAAGAAAAACAAACAAAAAAATTCAACAAATGCCGCTGTAATAACGGGATACTCACATGGAAAAAGAATGTAAGTGACCACTGCCATGCGGCATACAAAGAAATAAAAGGACAGTTCTGTGTAGGGCATGCTCTAGGAAAAAAGTGAGAAAGTAGGCTAAATTAGAAATAATATGGGGGGGTGTAAGGATCAAGAATAGATGACATTGGTGCCTTTGGAGAAGATTATAGAGAACTTATATTACTACACCCTAACAGTTTGAATTTTTTTTCTGTAGGCTCTGGGGAATTGTTGAAGTATTTTCAGTCTGATGAAGCATCATCAGATTTAGTAGCTTTAGTGGAGTTCTTTCAGAATTATATAGAATTGTTTTGAAGAGGAAGAGTAAGGAGATTTATTAAGCTACTTTAATGGGCTAAAAGAGGTAAGACAGTGATGGTGAAAATGGGGGAAACAATAAAATCAAATAATTTTGTAAGTGTAGTCAGCAAGACTCGAGAATGGTTTGGGGTGAAGAATATTAATGCCATGAATTGAGAGGAACTGTAAAAAGGAGCAGTTTATGGGGAAAAGGTTGTATGAATTAGAGTTTGCTAGGATCATTCAATGCAATTTGATATCCATGGTGGATTGTAAGCTTCCAGAAAAGAAAATTTCTAGAGTCTAATTAGTATATCTTGCAAACATCCAAGAAAGGGGCTGTTTACTATGCTCATTTTCATTATTGATCAAATTTAATTTCAGGCAATGATTGAGGTCTGGCCATGTGTTGGGGTCTGTGCTAATGTCTCTGAAAACAAGTTATTAAGATATCCCTCCCTCCACTGAGCTCAGAAGGGAAAAATGGCAAATAAGCTGTTGTATAGCATGCTATTATAAAAACAATTTCAGTTTGTGTGAATTATCAAGATAGCATAGAATAATGGGATGTTTATGTAATACATGCATATAAATGGTACTATGTTGGATTTAAACCTTTTAAACACATTGTTTTTGTATTCTTAACCTGGCTGGGAAGGTAGAGCAGTCCCATATCAATTTTATAGATAGAAAGTCAATTGAAAAATCCAGTACCTGATACTAATAGCAACAATTGTTTATTGATCAGCATTCCTTCAGTTGCAAATCATGGAAAACCTAGCCTTCATAGTCTAAATTAATACATTTAACAAATGATGAAGTCTGGAAATTAGAGTAGTTTCAAGGTTTACTCAAAAATATTATTTAGAAACCAGGGTACTTCCGTCTTCCCTTTTGGATCCTTGGGTGCAAGACTTTCTTCTTGGTCCCTGAATGGTTGCTCTAGTTCCGAGTATGGCATACAGTGACAAAGACGAGAGGTGAATTGTCCTTATTTTATGCTCTTCTTAAAGATGAGAAAAGTCTTACCATAAGCATTCTAGTAATTTACTCTCATGACCTATTAGCTATAATCCTGTCATGTACTTGAGCCATGCCCAAACCAGACCATGGTAAATGCAGTGAGACCACTGTGAAAGGTTTAAAGCAAATAAATTGATTGTTTGGCGATGAGGGTGCACTCAGCCTTCACTGAAGGACTTGACCACTTCCTGGAGTATGAGCAAATCCAGCTTATTTATTAAAAAGTGTGTGTATGTGTCGGGGGGCGGGGCTGTGATGAAGGATGGGGAGATAAGAAGTTGGAGGTTGGGCAAGGGAAATGGCTATTATGAAGAAAAGAACTCATAATTTTAATTCTTAGCATAATTTTACGTATAATTCTCATTCTAAGTATAATTCTAGTTTTATGTATAGTTCTCTAACCATTTTATTTCTTCCCTTCTCTTTTCAATTCTGAGCAGTTATCAAAGGAAATTATAATTTCAGCAAGTATTTCAGTTGTTTTGACTAAACAGAATGGTCTGAGACTTGACTGTTCTCAGATTTCCTATGTGATTATAATGTGTTAAACACTGCACCATTTGTAACTGGGCCCTTAAGAACATTGAACGCCACTCCACATTGTTCCTGTGACACATTGATTAACGAATCTACAGAGAGCAAAACTTTTTTTTTTTTTTTTAAAGCAAATATCAACAGTTAACCCTATAGGTTTTGAGGAAGTTTGGGTGTCCTCAGTGCTGAGGTGATATGGAAGGTGATGTGCTCTAAGCTAGTGCTGAGGTGAACTCCTCCATATTGACAACTAACCGCAACATAGAAAATTAATAGCAGAAAATTTGTTTTAACTGAAAATTTAAACTACACACCCATCAAGATTAGGAGTGATAAAGCACTCGCCTGCTCTCACTCACTTACTGACTGAAAAGTCATTCTTTACCTGGAAAAGCCTGTCCTTCATTGTCTAGGACAGTGAAAAAGAGTCTGAAGGCCCTGGCAGCTTGTGTGGGGAGAGCAGCGCCCCGGAAGAGTGTGGGGCTAGCGTGGGGCTGGCGTGGGGCTGGCGTGGGGCTGGCGTGGTCATCTGAAACCTGCTCTGCATCCCAGGAACTGTCCTACTATTTCTCTTTCCCATAACAAAGTATGTCTCAATTAGTATTTGTTCTGTTCATTAATAAATATAACTACGTCTGTCAATAGCAGGTATCTTTTGATCACTTCTGGCAGTTGCGGAGTTTCTATACAGTTCTTTCCTTTTCCTGCCCTTTTCTTTCTTTTGCTGGTTTGACATATGTAAAATGTTTGTTTGAAGAGGGGCCACAATCGGAGGGTTGGGAAAATCAAAATTGACGAACATTACATTTTACTTCATTCCTTTTAACATCTACTTCCACACTTTTTAAGTTTCCCAAAGTCTAGAGGGTCATAGTATTTTTAAAACAGCACTGGCTACCGAAGTGTTTTCTCTGGTATTGGAATAAAAGTTAAAACTTTTATTTAAGAAAAAGAAAAGGTTGTAGAAAGTTTGTAGGCGTGCATCCTAGGTAATTCTTAGTAAAAATTGATTTCAAAATCTATATGCCTAAATGAAAGAGCTCTTTGAATTAAATGGACTAAGTATAATGGACTACATTTTCAATAACTGATATAATAAATAAAAGGGTTGATTAGATTTTTTCAAACAGTGACAGAGATCCAACAATAGTAGAGATGCTCAAGGGTAGCCAAATATTAGAAACGTTGATGATTATAATAAGTATACAAATACACAGTCAATGTTATATGCTTTTAAAAGAAAATGGGCAATTATTGGATAAAGGACGGCAAGACCTGTCTTGGGTGGGTCTTTCCTTTGGTAGGCACCACAAAGATAGCTAGTTTTAGAACAGAAAAATGAAGCAAAATGTTACCTTTAAACTTATTAGAAAATTTAGTCATGAATATACCATTTAAATAGCTATTTTCTTTTACAAATTTTGCCCTTTAATCCTAATACTTCTAGACTCCAAGTATTTTGCTTAATTCTCTGAAAATATTTTAATACAACCAGTATATTTTCTGTTTAAATTTGTTGAGAAGAACATGTTAAAATAATTTGGCACATGCATACTTACGTATACATACATTTTATATACATAGTGATTTTAAGGGCTATGTTTACACATATAGATTTATAGCATGCAGAAACACAGATTTTTCAGATGCTGCTTTCACTTAACGAATTGTTAATTAAAACTGTTGTTAAGTAAGATCCTGAAACAAGATTATTTTTAATAGCATATTTCATAGTATGATGTTACCATATGTATTTAAATAGGTCTTTCTTTGTTTTTTGGGTTTTTTTTTTTTGGTTGGACATTTAAGTTGCTTTCATGACAATATTTTACATTCTAGTCTCTAAATATTTTTAGGCATCTCTGGAGCATCTAATAATTTTCCTAGAATAAATTCCTAAATGTAGAATTCTCTCTGCCAATATGTATGAACATGAATGTTAATATTTATTAATATTTAAAACTTCTAAACTGTTCTCCAGAAAGTATATTTGTTTCTGTGCACAATAATTATTCCATATATTAGTTATTATTTGGTAAAAACTAGCTGGTATCCATAACTTTACAGCTTCTAGAGCACTAAATATATTTTTACTTTCCTTATGCATTCTAGTTTATCAGGCAGTCATTGACAAAATAGTAGAACAAACAAACAGAAAACGCACAAAAAACAGGACATTAACATGTTAGGTGCATGCGTTAGCAGTAATAAGAAAAGTAACAATTGTTATCGCAACAAAATGTTTACAATGAAACAATGCTTTTGCTTGCTAATAAATTCTCTGTTTTGCTGTGTGCTAGTAAGAAAAAGAAGGAAACAGATAAACGAATCAGATATGGACTTAGCCCTCTAGGGAAAGCTAATGATCACATAATAGCTTGTTATTATTTCAAGTAAAATATCACTTTTGTGGCATACTTCCTCTCAGACAAAAGAGCAACAGCTTTTATTTTAAATGTTTGTTTCCTCCCCCAGTTATTTAATCCACTTTCAGATAATGGCCTTGCAGAAGTTGAACTCCAGAATGTGAGCTCTTCAAAAGCCACTCTTCTTGAAATGGCCATTTAGTTTAATAAGAGAATTTGCCCTTCACCCTGTCTCAACTGTCTGGAATGGTCTTTTAAAGAATTGATGATGGTGATGATGATGATGATGATGATGGACAGTAATTTTTCTGTACTTCTCTTATGAAGGCTAAGAATCAAGCAGGCATGCAGCCAGAGAGCTCAACTGTTTTCACAAAGGTGAACCCATTTTTCTCTGGAATGAATTAGATAGTTGGAACAGTGGAGCATGTCAGTATGTCAAAGCAAGTTAATTTGAACTGTCTTAGGTTTTGTATTGGACCTTCATTTTATTTTATTTTTTCATCATGCTGCACTTATCTAGGCCATTTGATAGTCCATTTAATTCTGAAAGCAAATATCAAAGATTTATGGTTATATGTTCTATGGGTTATTATTAGTGACTCTGCTTTTCATTAAAATGGAAGATTAAATTGAATGAAAAGTAAAGAAAATAATTTTCTGTATTGAATACTTATACACCCATATGAATCTATAGATCATTATAACATAAGCCTGTAGCACTAAATCTTTTAAGAATCCACCTAAAGTGGGTATCTGAAACTCAAATATTTAGCAATTTGAGTAATCATATAGAATGTTAACAAATGATAATATTTGATGAATTGTGGCATAACAGTCAGCAAGCAAATAATTAAAGGAGAAAGATAATATACTTTAAAAAATACTGTATATTATTGAGGGCTCTTTACCAATATAAACTGCTGGGTTTGGGTCCTGCCTCCAGCATTTAATAGCTGTGTGGTCTTGGGTAATTATATAATCTCTCTAGTTATTTGTGTATTCATCTGCAAAATAAAGGTAATGATAATAATATGTGCCTTCCAGAGATATTAAGATAATCCTTGAAAAGTTATCAGCTTAGTACTGGGTAATAACGACTGCTAAATAAATGTTAGCTGTTACTTTTGTTATTTTATTAGTAGTATGTTAGAAATTTTAGGATACCTTATCAGTCTTTAGAAATCATCAACATGTTATTTAAAATTTTTTTTTTACATTATGATTTAGATAGTTTATTTTTGAAAACATTTCAAATATATAAAGTTCCAGTTCTTTCAGGAGTTTTTGTCACATTTTTTCAGTATTTAGAAAATTTCCTATATTTCATTAAGTTACTTTGAAAATGTACAATCTTGATAGCAAAAAGTTTATTAATGTTTCATGAGCTCTGAGTCCACTTCAAAACTCAAATTTTTGAATTTTGAAAACAATATTATGATAATTTGTGCTTTAGAGAATCAAGCTCCAAGGTGAAGAATTCTCTTTCACATTATTTACAGAAAACAAGATTTTTCTTCTTCTGTGAGCACTTATTAAATATTGTGGTAATTATTCACTGTTGACATAATTCATCAGAAGTATAAGAGAGTATGAGAGAGATGCATGAAGAATATATAGTTTGAAGTGATAGATTTTTTTCCCTCAATTTTATTTTTAGTAGCTGTCTGAAGTATTTGTCCCTGTTTATATTTTTCTTCCTTCTAAGCTTCCAGAAAACCCATGTTTCCCAAGAGAAAAAGTGGTTGGCTCTGCCATTATCTGAGTAAGAAGACAAACTCTTAATATGAAATTTGTTACTGTAATTACAAATAACAGAAAAAATGCTCATGCAAGTAGAATATAATGCAAAGCCTCTCATATCTGAAAAGGATTACCTGTGTGCTCTGATTCTTCTCCTTGGGGTTCAAGGCTAGTAGAAAGTTCATCTTAACAAAGGCACTTGCTGGCTTGAAATTGTTACATATCCCTGGAAAACCATGTTTTTTTTTTTACTAATCTAGTCTGGGGAGGGCAGACCTATTGTTTAGGGTGGAAACTCTGACTGGATTATTTCCAAGGAGATATGACACACCCAATTGTGAGTGTGAACTTTTGATTAGATGGACATGTGACTCCGCCCATTTAAGGTGGGTTTTGATTTGTTTACTGGAGTCCTTTAAAAGGGAAGACTCTTGGAGAACAGTTGCTTCAGAGCCTACACAGACACAGATGTTTGGAGATGCAGAAACCATAGGAAATGCCAGGAACTGAGAGAGCTGGCAGAAGTCAGACAGGAACCAGAGCTGACAGAGATGCAGACATTTGGAGATGCTTGGAGTGTTGACAAAAGAACAGATGCCTAGACACTGACATTCGGAGATGCAGAGTCCATCAAACAGCGCCATGTGCCTTCCCATGTGATGCTAAGCAAGCCAGAACCCAAAGTTGTGTCTTGGAGGAGCTAAGTGAAGGCCCACAGATGCTTAGAGAAGAAACCTCTGACATCAGAAGCTAGAAACAGTGGAACTAGGAACAAAGAGCAGCAGATGCCAGCCAAGTGCCTTTCCATGTGACCGATTCTGGCCTTTCTTGAGTCATGGTATCTTTTTCTGGATGCCTTAGCTTGTACATTTTTATGGCCTTAGAACTGTAAACATATAACTTTGTAAATTCCCTTTTTAAAAACATTTCATTTCTGGTGTATTGCATTCCAGCAGCATTAATAAACAAATTCACCACCTCACCCCACATGGTGTTTACTTTGTTTGGAACCCTGAGAAAGTCTCCTGAATACTAGCTTGGGTAATAAATAGTAAATTTTATTTGTACTTGGCAAAGCTTCTCCAGAATTCCATTTGAATTTTTGAAGCCAACTGATTCCACCCTGAGTTCCATGTTTCCTGGTCTAGTAAAACCTACCAATTTACTTAACATAAAATTTGATTAGAAAAAATGACTGGATTATTCTTTTGACAACCACATTTCTAATTGCTGTAGTATTTGACATGATTTTCCGATATTTATATTCATTTATATGTATGCTCTGTCTCATCTCCGTATTCTCTTGTTTTAAATGCCCAACCATTGTCTTCTCTGCTAACCCTTCTTTCTTTTTGGCTTTCTGGAATTCCTGTACTACATAAACAATTTTTGTTTTTTGTTTGTTTGTTTGTTTGTTTGTTTTTTGCATGGGCAGGCACCAGGAATCAAACCCAGGTCTCCAGCATGGCAGGTGAGAACTGTGCCTGCTGAACCACCATGGCCCACTGTTCTAGTTTGCTAGCTGCCAGAATGCAATATACCAGAAACAGAATGGCTTTTAAAAGGGGGAATTTAATAAGTTGCTAGTTTACAGTTCTAAGGCTGAGAAAATGTCCCAATTAAAGCAAGTCTATGGAAATGCCCAATCAAAGGCATCCAGGGAAAGATACCTTGGTTCAAGAAGGCCGATGAAGTTCAGGGTTTCTCTCTCAGCTGGAAGGGCACATGGCGAACATGGCGGCATCTGCTGGCTTTCTTGTGGTTCTACAAAAAGGTACTCTCTCCAAAATGTTTCCTCTTTTAAAGAATTCCAGTAAGCTACTCCACCTTTAATGGGTAGATACAAACCTCCATGGAAATCATCTAATCAAAAGTTACCACCCACAATCAGGTGGGTTACATTTCCATGGGAACAATGAAAATGCTCCCACCCAGCAATATTGAATGAGGATTAAAAGACATGGCTTTTCTGGGGTCCACCATAGATTCAAACCAGCACACCCACTCATAAACAATTTTCATTACATCTTTTTGTTTTCAAAGAAAGTTCACTCCATTTGCTTATTTAATAGAAGTCAAGCTGTAACTTTTTGAATGAACGTTCCTATATTCCTATTATTACCCTTACACCATAGGCTTGAATTGTGTTGTCATTCTTACAATTTATAGCTCATTACGTCTTAATTTCTTAGAGGCTTATATTTTTTGTTATGACCTTTGGTCTTTCCTAATTACTGTGTTCTGTCCATCTTTTGATGATAATTACACAATCATGGAGGGTTTAGGTGCAACCTTTACTTCTTTCTTTTTATACTAAATCTTGCTGTCATTCTTTTCACCTTCTCTGTACTGTTGGACAATCTGCTTAAGACTCTGCCTTTATATAAAGTTCCTGTAGTTTGATGACTTTTATGTCCAGTTTTCTTTGGAACCCCCTTAAAAGGTTATGTGCTGGATTCTTGCATTACCAGATTTTGCTTTGCTTCTGGAAATTCACACTGCAGCCTCCAGCAGTCTAAATCTGACTGCTTGGCTTTCCAGCCCTCAAATTTCCTTAATGAATCACACTAACTGAATCATTTTTACATGTCATCAGGACCTTCAATTCTGTCTACCTCATTTCCATGTCCCTCCCCCCACTGTTGGTCTCTATTTTTCTTTTGTCCCTCTCATGTGCTCTTCAATCTCTTACAGTCTTTCTTCTGCTCCATTGATGCTAATTCTTTATGAGTTTCTGCTGATCTTCACCATGCCAAATCCAATGGACTCTTTTCTCTGATTCTCCTGCAGCTCTTTCTTGAAATCTCCTCTTGATTTCTATGAAAACCATTCTTCTTTAGTTTATTTCCTGCACTTCTTACCAGTCTTCTTAGTTTTCCTTCATAGGTTTCTCTTCTGCTTAACCTAAAAACTATGCTGTTCTAAAGACTCTTCCTTAGTACTTTGCTCGTTTTACTTTACCTTTTTCTAAGTTACTTCATTCAAACATCAATGACTTTAATGATACGTTGATAATTTCCACGTCTCTCTATTTGCCTTATACCTCTATCCAGAACTATAAAACTATACATACTGATATCTTCTGGATGGCTTTGCATAGCTGTCGAATACACATCTCAATTCCAGAATGTTCTAAATTGATCCTGTCTCTTCCTGTCCTCTGGTGGTTTCTGTTTTGGCCAATGGCACCAACACACAACCTGCTATGCAAACCTGGAGCATCAATTTCTACCAATCTGACTATAAGTACACTATTAGTCTTATTGATTCTGCCTATCAGTATAGGCAAAATAGAAATTACAACTTATAAGTTCTCTGTAGTTCTTATTGATTCTGCCTCAAAGAGGGTTCAAATATACAGTCATCATGATTTAGTGTGCCTACTTTTTTCTCTTCTGGATATTGAGAAATGCCTAAATAATTTTTATATCTAGTTATTCTGTAGCCTGGCAGGTGCCCAACAGCTCTTCTGATTGGAATGAACAGCGATTTCATCCCATCTACATTCTACCACCCATAGACACCATATTTTTGACCAGCTAACACCTGCTTAGCTTTTGTGTCATTATTGTTAGGAAGCCTTTATTTTCTAAACGTATTTGTTCTCATAATCCTCTATATCTTACTCTTTCTAACCATTGGTAATACTTTGTTTATTATACTTTTTCTAGCTTGGATAAACTGAAGCAGCTAACATATTTCATTTGTATTCTGGCCTGATCCATCATTGCAATGTACATGGAGCAGTGAGAGAATAATTTAAAAAGTCCTGAGTCTTTTACCCAAGCCCAGTCTAAGTTGCCCTGTCTTGCTTGTTTATAGAAGCACTATGGTAGTGGCCAAAATGGAATAAACTGGGAACTCAGCTTTCTTTGGTAAGGCAACTCATACAGCTTGCTCCCTATCATTCTACTTAACCCTTAAATAACTCAGTTTTATTTCTGCAAATGTGCTTTCCTGTTTGGTTAAGAAGGAAAGTGGTTCTTTTAGTTTAATGCAGAAGGTATGCACATTAGATAATGTGTTTTTGATCCACTTCAAGAGGTTACTATTTATTTCTTCTCAATAGATTTTAAGCAGAGAACGTCGTATGTAACATAGGATGCCGCACCATTTTTCCTTATTCTACCTTCCCTGGACCTCCCTTTTTTTCAAGTTTTAGAAAACACATAAATTTAAGTTTAAAAATACACATAAATTTAACAGATAAAAGAAAGCAGACAGTGGAATCAAGAAAGCTGGACCTGCTTAGATCCCTACAGCTGTATCTAGGTTTCCTGCTCTAAGTAATACAGGTTAAAATCCATTCATGGACCAGTAGCTCCTAAGAGACACTTATATAACATTACTTTTTGGTAGCTGTCCTTCTAAGATTATATTGTCCTCACAGCAGCCCAATGAAGAAGCAAATAGCATCTCTATTTTACAGATGAAGAAACTAGGGCTTAGTGGGGTTAAGGAACTAACTGAAGGTTACAAAGCTAGAAGTGGTGGGTCCAGGACCTCCAACCCTGCTCTTTTTGGCCATTAGGCTATCCTGGAAGTGGTCAGGAAGCTATTAGAAGGGGAGGTAGAACTTGGAGCATTTTTTTCCCACCAAAATTTAGTGTTGTGCCTGCATATGGAAAGTAGTGATAAATAGATGTTAATTAAATACATGCTCATTTTGAAATATATAATAAGGCATTTTAAAGGAAGGTCTCCTGAAGGACTCTTAGGTTTATTGTTTCTCCTACAGACATTTCTTATGAGAAAGACTTAATTTTTCCAGATCAAAGGTATGAAATTGAGACATTCATAATGCCCATCATTCAGTGATCATCAGTCCATTTAGGTATACATCTGGTATAATTTAAATAAGAGACCAACGTAATGGAATACTTAATTTTCAAAACCTCAGTAATGGGAGAAAGTAATTTGGATGTCTTTTTAAGACATGTCTTTTAGCAAATACTTTTCTGATTAGTTGAAGTTAAGTTTATACAGGACTTTTTTTCTCTACTTGGAAAATTTTCATGAATGAATGAAGTCAAAACTCTTCTTACCAGTAATATGGTTTCCTCATGAGGTTACAAACATGAAATACTCAGGAGAAATGATTCCTGCTTCTCACTCCCCAAGTTTTATATTAAGTACAGTCTTTCTTTAACAATAAAAAAAAAGTAAAACACTGCAGTTTAACCTATATTTTTCTTGCCATAGATTAGCATTTATGTGATTTTATTCTAAGCCTACATGATATAGAAAGCTAAAAATGCTGAAAGTATGACTATATTACTTATACTAGAGAGGTGTTAAAAATCTTAGCGATTGATACGTTTTGTAAATAATTGCAGTATTTGTAGTCAAGATGATTCCTTGAGAAGAAATTACATGTTTTAAGAATTCTTTTATCAAAAGAAACATATACATCATTCAAAATGTCAGCTATTATCAGAAAGCTGGTAAGAGGAAACAAGCTCCAACAAAAACAGCAGCGAAAACAATTGAACTCTGCCTCCAACTTATCAGCCCTTCCATAATCTACCTTCCAGACAGAAATACTTTTAAGTCTTTTACTCTTTCTTCCAATATTTAATTATCAATACTATATTTTTTAATTTTTCAATTTTATGCAGTATCCATTGATTTCCTGCTGTGGAAGATGAGGATTTAGCATTCTGACCACACCACCACAATACATTTTCCCACTCCCCATCCTTCCAATATTGTTATAGTTTTTACTTAGAAGAATACCAAATAGGTATATTATACAACTATTTGAGTACTGTTCAGAGCTGAGTAATGTAGTCCATTATGATTGTAATTTTCTTATCCAAAAGTTTGTTCCTTAGGAAGTTAATCATGTCCATTGTGTTGTTTGCTTGGTTTTCTAGGTGCCTATTGAAAATTCTTCACCAAACACTCTAACAGAACTATAAAACATTTCTTAGTGTTACACATCAGGTAGTGTATGCTGTGGTAAGAAGCAGCCTTCAATACCTGGTAGCTCTGCTCCATGGAGTTACTCAGTGACTTCTTCCCCACCTCCACCCTACCTCCCAAAAAGACCCTCTCCATCTTCTGCTTCAGTTAGAACTCAGAGCTCTCTAGGCTTCATCACTGTCCCTGTTTCTGTTGAGCAGGGATGTTCAGTCATTATTATTTTATCATCTTTGGAATACTCTTCACTTTTTCTTATTTGGATCTGCCTTTTTCTGAGCTTATTTATTCTTTCATGTTGGTGGAACACATCTTCCAGAAGTTCCTTGAAAGACGGTTTTTAGGTGGAGAAATTTTGAGCTTGTGCATCTGTGAAAATATTATTTTACTTTTCCATGTGACTGAAAGTTTGGTTGTATATAAAATTCTAGGCTGAGAAATTATTTCCTCTTAGAATTTGGAAAGTTGTTGTTCCATTGTTTGTTATCTTCTTATGTTACTATTGAGAAAACCATGATCATTTGTCTGAGACTTGGTTCTAGTTCATGAATAATTTATCTCTATTTTTCTAATTTCTTGATGATATAACTTGGTGCAGATCTTTTTTTTTCCTTTCATTTAAGACTGAATCACCAGTCATTAATTGGAAACCCCTTATGAATCAATGAGGCTTGTTGTCTCTGTACTTTACTGTGGGTGATATGGAGAGGGGCTGATTGTTTCTTTATTACATACATACACACACACACACGCACACACACACACACAGACACTCAATCTCACACCTCCCCATCTGCCAATAAATTTTAGTTCTTAGCTCTTGGGTCAGTTTCTACAGATTTGTATCCTCTAATATCC
>PVIY010032037.1:0-29340 GCA_004026745.1 Myrmecophaga tridactyla
TTCCCTGTTGATTCTGTGTCTCTAGAGAACCCTAACTAATACACTGCAGTATTTAATATTTTAAAATCATGAAGTATGAGTCCTCCAACCTTGTGGGGTATAAGATCAACAAGCAAAACTCAGTAGGATTTCTATATACTAGTAATGAATAATCTGAAGAGGAAATCAAGAAAAAAATGCCATTTTCAATAGCAACATAAAATAATCAAATATCTAGAAATAAATTCCATCAAGGTTGTAAAGGAGTTTATACACAGAACATTCCAAAATATTTCTTTAAAAAAATCAAAAACACCTAAATAACTAGAAGGACATTCTGTTTTTGTGGATTGGAAGACTAAACATCACTAAGATAATAATTTTACCCACAGCAATTTACAGATTCAAGGTGATCCTATTTAGAATCGTGAAAGCTTTCTTTGCTGAAAAGGAAAAGCTAATCATCAAATATATATATGGAAGGGTAAAGGGGCCTTGAATAGCCAAAGCCATCTTGAAAAACATGAACAAAGTTGGAGGACTCACACTTCATGATTTGGTTTGCTGTGTTTTTGTTTTCATTTGGCTCAGGATATTTCCTAAATTCCTTTGTGATTTCTTCTGTGATCTTTTGATTGTTGAAGAGTATTCCTTTCAATTTCCACTTTCTAATTCTCTGTTATTGATGTCTTACCTCCTTCCATTGTGGTCAGAGAAGATACTTTGTATGATTTCAATATTTTTGAATTTGTTGAGACTTATTTTATGCCCTAGAATATGATCTATCCTTGAGAATGAGCCATGTGTCCTAGGGAAGATTGTGCATTCTGTTACTATTGGGTAAAGTTTCTGTGTATGTCTATTAGGAGCAGTTGGCTATAGTGTCATTGAAGTCTTCTATTTCTTCATTGATCTTCTGTCTAGATATTCTATCCATTATTGAAAATGGTGTATTGAAGTTGAAGTCTCCCATCATTAATATAGGACTGTCTATTTCTCCCTTTAAATCTGTCAATATTGGCTTCATATATTTTGATGGCTTGGCTATTAACTGCATACATGTTTATAATTGTTACTTCTTCTTTAATTGACCTTTTATCTGTATATAGTGACCTTTTTTCCCCTCATAATGGTTTTTGGCTTAAAGTCTATTTTATCTATTATTAACATTGCTACCTCAGCTCTCTTTGCTTGCTATTTTCATGGTATATTTTCCCCCATCTTTTCAATTTCAACATACTTATGTCTTTGAGTTTAAGGTGAGTCTCCTGTTAACAGTATATACTTGAGTTATGCTTTTTTATCCATTTTACCAATCTCTATCTTTTTATTGGAGTATTTAATCCATTTACATTTAATGTAACTTTTTTTGGCATTGAGAAGGATTTTTTAAAAATATTTTTATTGAGAAGTTTCCACACACATATAGTCCTCACAATATCATCACATAGTTGTATATTCTTCACCATGATAACTTTTAGCTAATGTAACTACTTTTTTTCTTGGTCTTTTAAAAGGGTAATTTATCAAGAGATTATTCTAGAAGTTATTCCTATGCATTAAATAGATATCACCTTGTTAGTCAAGATGTAACAGAGAGGCTGGAGTGAACTGCCTGAAAATGTAGAGCTATGTTCCAGTAGCCATGTTTCTTGAAGATGATGGTATAATGATAAAGCTTTCACAATGTGACTGCATGATTGTGAAAACTTTGTGTCTGATGCTCCTTTTATCTACCGTATCCACAGATGAGTAAAACATATAGAATAAAAATAAATAATAGGGGGGACAAATGTTAAAATAAATTTCAATTGAAATGCTAGCGATCAATGAAAGGGAGGGGTAAGGGGTATGGTATGTATGAATTTTTTTCTGTTGTCTTTTTATTTCTTTTTCTGAATTGATGTAAATGTTCGAAGAAATGGTCATGATGATGAATGTATGAACTATGTAATGATATTGTGAATTACTGATTATATGTGTAGAATGGAATGATCATAAGTTAAGGAAAAAGGGGGGTGGAATTTATTAAGTTGCAAGTTTACAGTTCTAAAGTCATGGAAGTATCCAAATCAAGGTAGGGCTATGAAAATGTCCAAATTAAAGCAGCAACAAGAGGTTACCTTTGCTCAAGAAAGGCTGACAAAGTTCAGGGTTTCTCTTTCAGCTGGAAGGGCATATGAGGAAGTCTGCTAGCTTTCTCTTCCTGCTTCTTCATCTCCAAAGGTGCATGGGCTTTCATGGCTCTTTCAAAAATGGTTCCCTCTTAAAGGTCTCCAGCAATCAAACCCAAACTTGAATAGGTAGAGACACAACTTCATGGAATCCATCTAATCAAAAGTTATCATCCACAATTGGGTCACATCTCCATGGAAACAATAAAAAATTTCCTAGACAGCAATATTGGATGAGGTTTAACGGACGCAGCTTTTCTGGGGTACCACAGATTCAAATTGGCACAATTGGCAATGGGTTATTTCCAGTTTGGGACTCTTGTGAGTAAAGCAAGCTATGAACATTCTTTTATGTCTTTGGATGACATATAGACTCATCTTGTGAGTAAAGCAAGCTATGAGCATTCTTTTACGTCTTTGGATGACATATAGACTCATTTCTCTTGGGCATATACTTAGGATCGCTGGGTCATAGGACAGCACATGCTTAGCCTCAGTACATAAGACCAAACAGCTTATCTAAAGTAGTTGTATCAATAATCGAGAGTTACCCCATATCCATTCCAACACTTTATATTAGAATAAGTCTTTTGCTCATTTTTCTTTTTAAGTCATTGTGCAGAAAAAAAAAATGACCTTTTCTCAGAAAAGGTATACAGTTCTCTAAAATTTCAACATGTATTGTTTTGGATAACTACCACCACAATCAGGATTCAGAATACCATCACTTCCCAAAACTACTATCTTTATAATCAAAGCCTCCCCTGCCCCAAAGAATGTCATGTAAATGAAACCACACAATATGTAACCTTTGGAGATGGCTTTTTTCATTCAGCATATTGCCTTTAAGATTAATCAAGTTGTTTCAAGAATCAAGAGTACATATACTTTTTAATGCTGAGTTGTAATCCATTGTGTGGACATACTACAATTTATTATCTAGTCATTGTTGAAATACATTTGAGCTGTTTCCAGTTTTTGATAATTGTGACTAGAGTGGCTATAAATAAGAATGTACAGATTTCTGTTTGAAGAGAAGGTTTATTTTTTCTAAGGTAAATATGTAGAATTGCTATTGCTGAATCATGTGGTATGTGTATGCTTAACTTTTTTTTCATGAAGGTATGTGTATACATAACTTTTTTAAACATATATACAAAAAAGCAATAAATTTCCAAGTACATTTTAAAAAGTAGTTATAGAACAGATTTTAAAGTTTAGTATGGGTTACAGTTCCATAAGTTTTGTTTTTTACCTTCTCTTTCTCTCTCTCTCTTTTTTTATTTTTTATTTTGCATGGGTAGGCACAGGGAATCAAACCCTGGTCTCTGGCATGGCCGATGAGAACTCTGCCACTGCACCATCGCACCACCCCAATGTAAATACTTTTAATACAGGACTTTCTTCTGCCATTTTGCTATTTGCTCTTATTGAGTCATACCTTTTTTGTCTCTTAATACTTCTGATAATGCTTACATTCATATTTATTTCAGTTTTTGTAGTGTACCATTTTGAGTCTTTTTTCATTTCCTTTTGTTTCTATATTTTATATATTTTCTTTGTGGTTACCATGGGGATTAAATTTAACAACCTAAATGTATAACAATCACATAACTTTACTTCAATAGCCTCAACAAACAGAACCCTCATTTCCATCACCTTTTTGTTGTACTTATTACAAGTTATTTTTTTATACTTCGTATATCAGTAACTATAGATTTCTCATTACTTTTTAGGTGTTTGCTTTTTAGAACCTATAAAAGTACTAGGTGGAGTTACATACCAAAAATAAAATACTGCACTGGCACTTATAATTACCCAAAGTTTACCTTTACTAGATGTCTTTATTTTCTTAGGCCTTTTATTTTTAATGCTGTATGGCAGGGTCACCATTTCATTTTTTTTCCATGTGAGTAACCCATTATTGCTGCACCATTTGTTGACTTTTGTTTGTTTTTTGTTGGTTTCTTAGTTTTGTTTGTTTGGGAAGTACATGGGCTGAGAATCGAACCCACTTCTCCTGCATAGTAGGCGAGAATTCTACCCCTGAACCACCCTCACACCCCTCTATTTTCCTATGTCATTTTGACCAACAGTCTGGTGTCCTTTCCTTTCAATTTAATAACTCTATTTAGCATTGCTCAAAGAAAGGTCTAGTGGTGATGAATCCGTTCAGGTTTTGTTTATCTGGGGATGTCTCGATCTCACCTTCATTTTTGAAAGACTGACTAGCTAGATATAAAATTTGTGGTTTATATTTTAGCACTTTAAATATTTGCTCCCACTGCTTTCTTTTCTCCATGATTACTAATGAGAAATTGAAACTTAATCTTATTGGTACTCCCTTGTACATAAGACGTTCTTTTTCTTTTGCAGCTTTCAGAATTCTTCCCTTGTTCTTTTAAATTTGACGGTTTGACTATTAAGTGTCTAGGCTTGGGTCTCTGAGTTTATAATATATATTTTTTAATGCTTCTTGAATGTATATATTTGTGTCTTTCATTAAATTGGGGAAGTTTTCTGTCATGAATCTTTTTTAATAATCCTTCTTCCCCTTTCTCTCTTTCTTCTCCCTTTTGGACTTTCCTTATGCCTGTACTGGTCCTTTTGGACTTTCCTTATGCCTGTACTAGTATGCTTGATAGTGGCCCACAATCCTCTTAGGCCCAGTTCACTTTTTTCATGCTTTTTTCTTTCTGTTTCTCAGCCTGAATCAGCAATTGTCTGATTGTCAACAATTGTTGATTTCACTGATTCTTTCCTCTGCCACTCCAGTCTACTGCTGAAACCCTCTTAGGAATTTTCCATTTCAGTTACTGTAGTCTTCAACTACAGTGTTTCTGCTGGATTCCTTTTAAAAACTTCTTTTTTTTAAATAAGATTCTCATATTGTTCATTCATTATTTTCCTGATATCTTTTAGTTCTTTCTTGGTGTTTTCTTTTGTCTCCTATAGTGTATTGATCACTTTTTAAATATCTTTGTCTGGTATGTTTAAAGTTTATTTTTCTTCATTGATGGTTTCTGAACTTTTATCTTATTCCTTTGACTGGGCCATCATTTCCTGTTACTTCGTTTGTCTTGTAGTCTTTTGTTGTGCATGATACATTTTAATATGTAATGTGTTAACTCTGGGATTTAGTCCCTGAGCTGTCTGTTCTTTAGGTTTGTGTTCATATGTCAGAGGTTTCCTTGAGTGCCGGGAGCTAACAAACCAAGCAAACCAATGCAAAAGTAACCTTTCGCAGTCTTTGTAAATTGGTCTGTGTTGGCTGATGTTCTCCTTCAGAATTTAGCCCTTGTATCAAGGAAATCAGCCCAAGTGAATCTGAAGTACAGAGTCTTCTCCATCTTTCCTGAGACTGCATCATGTCTTGGGCTTTTGCTAATTTGTGGCCTTTGGAATTCCTTCATTTATAGGAACTTAAATGTCTCCTCTACCCCCTATGAAAGATTCTCGCCATACTCCTGGTGTTCTATTGTATGTCTTACAACGAGTAATCATTTGTTCTTGACTGCCTTGACTTATTTGTTTCTTTACACTGCTTTAGCTTTCTGACAGCTACATCTGCCTGAAGGACAAGTTCTGGGCAAGTGAGCCAGAGATGCGTATCCCGTTTCAGTCTTTCCAGATGCCACCTGACACCCAGTGTGTGCCTAGGTGATACGCTGTTCCCTCCTGAACAGCGTCAGGGACTCACTATGGGAGCACAGGTTGGATTCACACTGTGCTGGGGGTAGAATGAGGGAGGGATGGGCAAAGGCACCCTGAGTTTCTCCTACTATTTTTTTTTATTAATTTTTAAAATATATAACAACAAACCAACACAAACATTCTTAACATATGATCATTCTGTTCTACAAATATAATCAGTAATTCACCATATAATTACATAGTTGCATATTCATCATCATGATCATTTCTTAGAACATTTACATCAATTCAGAAAAAGAAATAAAAAGAAAACAGAAAAAAAATTCTTACATGCCACACCCCTTACCCCCCCCCCCCACTTCATTGATCATTAGCATTTCAATCTTCCTACTATTTTTAAAGCTGCATTTTCTTGATTTGGCACTTGCCCAGTTATTGCAACCCTTTAACTGTTTTCTGGAGTTTTAAGGAAGATGTTTCTGCCAATTTTTTGCTAGTTGTTCAAAGGTTCTCTGGGTGAATGGCACCCAGAGAACTTAAACTTATTTTCACCAATATTTTTCTATAATAATTATTGCTTTCTGTGGCCTGTATACTTGCCCACTTCTAGTTCATGAAGACATTCTCCTGGTTTTCTTCCAAAAGTGTAAGTGTTTCAGCTTTTATATTTAGAGCTATAATTTGCCTCAAATTAATTCTTGGTTATGGTATGATGAGAAGATCAAATTTCGTCTTCCCACCCCAACTCCATATAGATATCCTGTTTTTCCACCACTATTTGTTGAACAAACTTTCCTCTTTCCATTGAATTTATTTGACACATTTGTTTAAAATCAGCTGACTTGGGTGTAAGTCTAGGTTTGCACTCTAATCTGTTTTGATCTCTTTGTATCTCCTTTGGCTTGATTACTATAGCTTTATAATAAGTCTTGAAGTCAGGGAATGTAAGTGCTTCAGATTTGTTCTTCTTTTCTAAAATTTTGTGGTGTATTCTAGGTCCCTTGAATTTCTCTATAAATTTTAGGATGAACTTGTCAATTTCTATTAAAAATAGAACAACCTGCTGGAATTATTATTGGGGTTACATTTGAGTGCTAAATCAATGTGGGAAGCACTGACTTAATAATATTGAGTCTTCTCCATAACATGGTATATGTCTCCATTATTTAGGTTTTCTTTCAGTAATTTTTTGTAGTTGGAAATGTAGACCTTCAGCATGATTTTTGGTAAATTTGTTCCTTAATATTTTGCTTTTTACGTTATTTAAAAGGGGTTAACATTTTTCCAAATGTTTGCTACTAGTATGTAAAAATACAATCGATTTTTGAATATTGAACTTATATCTGAGTCCTTGCTAAACTTATGTCCTAGCTTTAGTAGTGTTTTCTTCGATTCCTTAGGAGTTTCTCCATAAACAATCATGTTGTCTTCAAATAGAGAACATTTTGTTTTCCAATTTTTAAGTCTTCTAATTCTTCTTCTTGCCTTTTTGCATTGGTTGAACATCTATTGAAATGTCAAATAGAAGTGGTGAAAGTGGGTACCTTTGTCTTGTTCCCAGTATTTGTGAGAAAGTGTCAGAGTTCAGCTTTGATATTAGCTGTGGATTTTTCACAGATGCCTTTCATAATATTGAAGAAGTTCCTTTCTATTCCTAGTTTGATAAAAAAAAATTTTATCATAAATGGATTTGAATTTTGCTAATTGCTTTTTCTTTATCTACTGAGATGATCGTACAATATTTCTCTTTTATTCTGTTAATATGTTGAATTATATTGAGTGATTTCAAACGTTAAAGTAACCTTGTATTTCTAGAATAAACCCCACTTTGTCATGAGACATTATCCTTTATATATACATATATCTAGATTTGATGTGTTCATACTGTTGAGGATTTTTGCAGCTATGTCCATGAGGGATTTTAGTCTATAGTTTTATTTTTCATGAATAACTAATATAGATGTGATTGTGACTGGGCTTGTTTGCTAAGTATATCAGGGCTGTTGAGCTTTTTGGTGACTCTCGAATTACACCAGTAGATAAACACACACTCCACCTTAAGGCACATTATATATACCATCAAAACATTGCTATAAAAATATAATTGGTATAGTGTCTTAGGTGACTTCAAAGACTCCATCCAATTGACTGCAAAGGAGATTTGATAAACTGGATAGAAAAATGTTAAGATGGTAAAACATCTTTGATGGCTGTGCTTAGACAGCCTGGAAAAGAAAAAAGAAAGGAGGAATTTGAACCAATCTTAATATAGTGGTAAATAAGGATCCATTAGTGTGAGAAAGAGAGAGGAGGGAGAGGGAGAGAGGAAAACATGTTTTTGCTTTTTTTACCATTTCATTATCATTGTCTTGTCTTTAGATCTGTAAATTTCAAAATGAAATTCAACTTTTGGGGTTTGGGAGAGAAAGTTTTTCAGGTGCCCGCAATGCTTATGCAGAGGAGCATCTGAACCATTGGCAAGTTCTAGCTGGCAGGGCCTTATTAATGACAAGTCTGTGTGATGCTTTTTTGACAGTTCTTTGGTTTGTTTTTCATTTTAGGACCTCTTTTTATAGCCCACTGTCCACATCTCTGTCTTAACTTGGAAAAAAAAAGGATATTTATATCTGACTAAGAGCTACCAGAAGGATAAACACAGACAAATTGATGGAAAAGAGACAAGATAAGTGTCTCGTATTGTTTTCAGATGTGTAAACAGTGGGAAGGTTATGGCACTAATGTGTTAAAAACACACATATTTTGACAAAACTGACACAAAATCTTTGAAAAGGGCTGCCTCCTAAGACAAAGCATCCTTGTCCTTTCCTAAGAGGGACGATTTTGAAATCAGTGACATGGACTAAGACATACATTCAAGGCTGCGCTTTGAGAATATGATTATAGCAGCAAATTTTCTAACAGTGGGGAATTGCTGAAAAAAGTTACAGAGCCATATACTATAATATAACACGACCACTGAAATTCATATTTACAAAGTATACGCAATATCATAAAATACTTATGACAAAATATAACAAAAAAAATCCAGACACACACTCACCTACATATAGTGGGCTCAGGGAAGTATAATAAATTTAAAGTAATTAAAAAGAACAACCCTCAGGCATCAGATATATGCATGGAATACATGCTAGAAAGAAATTACCAAAGTAATTTACTAGTGGTTATCACTGGGTGGTAAGAGTGTATATAATTTTTTTCTTCTTATAGTTTTCTATACTTTGAAATTCTTTTTAACTGGTATCATTTTTCTAATAAGAAAAAAATATGTAAAAGAGAGTTGTTTTAGACTTGGTTTGGGAAATGGTCACATGTTCTATATGACATAAGAGAATAATTTTCCATGGAGCTTTGGAGAGGTTCTTGTGAACTAGAAGGGACCTAGGATCAAGAGATAGTCGCATTTCAGTGCTTGGTCTCTTAGTATTTAGATGCTAGCTCCAGTAAGCTAAGCATGATCCCTGAAGGAAGGTTCAGGCAGCCAATCCTAGTAACAGCTTGACGGCTCTCAGTTCAGGCGTGGGAGGCTACCATGCCCCTGCTCCCAGTCCCCTGAGTGCCCCCAAGCTGTCAGAGCCCCTCTTTGCTCTGCACAGTTGGTAGTATGTAAGCAGGCTGCTGTGCAGTGGGCCTGAGTGTCTGAAGAATACTGGCTCCTGCTTTGCACACAGGCTAGTTATGTTCTGAGCAACCGATTCACTTTGATGCCAGTACAAATATGTCTGATCCTGCTATCCAGAGATACAGTGGAGAGGACAACATGAGGGGCTTGGCAAAGGAAGATCTGGATTTTATGCTTCTGTATGACATTGTGCAAACTCCCTGGCTGCAATTAAACGGCCTTCCCCTCACCTCTGTGTCAGTTAAAGAGTTGTTTTGAATTTCAGAAAATCACCAGATGAGGGTGTTTTGTCTGCAAGTAATACAAGACCCAACTAAAAGTAGCTTAAACCCAGTGGTCTTCTCTATTTTTTTGATTGTATACTCTTAACACAGTGAAGAATGTTTAAGAATGCACTCAACATTTTATACAACAATATATGTATTTATTTATATATGAAGTGTATGCATGTACCTGTACCAAGATACTTCCTATATTCAAAAAAAATTATATATACAAACAGAGTTTTTAACTAGATGAGTAAAATAAAAAATACTATTTTAAAATAACTATTTTATAACTGGTATCATTAGAGAGAAATTCTGCTTTAATATTTTTGAAACCTGAAAAATATTTCTTTCAAATTCTTGAAAAACTCAATTTGAAGATCCAATTGTAAGTTGATTGTCTTTTTTTTTTTTGGCATGGACAGGCTCTGGGAATTGAACCCAGGTTTCCAGCAAAGCAGGAAAGAATTCTGCCGCTGAGCCACAGTTGCACCACCCTAAGTTGTTTGTTGTTATATAAGGTTATAGTGGCTTTCAGAGGAGAAAAAGAACCCTCACAAAAATTCATAGATCTAAACAGAAGTTCATAACTGGTTGTGCTTTCTAAATCATGATACCCTTTTTCAGTTCCATTCCCAAATTGAAAAGCTGTGTGATACATTTCCAATTTATCTAATGAAAACCACTATTCTTTAAAACTGATTGGAATTTTAATTTTTACTTTTAATAAGTTGGTTCAAAAGTTATTGAAATGCTTTGTTGGGAAGATTTTTTAAATGTTGGATAACTTTGTGTTCTTATGGGTAATGACGCACTGACGATTCTTAGCAACAATATACAGAACAGTTAAAACATTTTCAAACATCCATTTAAAAAATACTTTCTCAATTCCTGATATTCTCACAAGCAGTGGGGACAACCAAAGCAAGAGGCCAAGCCCTCAATCTTGGGGTTTGTTCATATGAAACTTTACCCTGCAAAGGATAGGCTAAGCCTACCTAAAATAAGGCCTAAGAGTCACCCCCAAAGAACCTCCTTTGTTGCTCAGATGTGGCCTCTCTCTCTCAGCCAACACAGCAAGCAAACTCACTGCCCTTCCCCTCTCTACGTGGGACGTGACTCCCAGCGGTGTAAACCTCCCTGGCAATGTGGGACAAAGATCCTAGAATAAGGTGGAACTTAGCATCAAGGGGTTGAGAAAATCTTCTTGATCAAAAGGGGAAAGAGAGAAATAAGACAAAATAAAGTGTCAATGGCTGAGAAATTTCACTGAGTCGTGAGGTTATCATGGAGGTTATTCTTATGCATTATATAGATATCACCTTTTTAGTTAAGATATATTGGAGAGGCTGGAGGGAACTGCCTGAAATGTAGCACTGTGTTCCAGTAGCCATGTTTCTTGAAGATGATTGTATAATGATATAGTGTCACAATGTGACTGTGTGATTGTAAAAACCTGGTGTCTGATGCTCCTTTTATCTACGGTATGGACAGATGAGTAAAGCATATGGATTAAAAATAAATAAATAATGGGGAAGCAAATGTTATAATAAATTTAGTAGATTGTAATGCCAGTGATCAATGAAAGGGAGTGGTAAGGGGTGTAGAAAGAAAATAAGGGAAACAAAGGCTACAATATATTGGGTAGATGGAAATACTAGCAGTCAATGAGAGGGAGGGGTAAAAGGTGTGGTATGCATGAGTTCTCTTCTTTTTTCTTTTTATTTCTTTTTCTGAATTGATGTGAATGTTCTAAGAAATGATGATAATGATGAAAATACAGCTGTGATGATACTGCGAGTTATTGATTATATACCAACAATGGAATGATCATATGGTAAGAATGTTTGTGTTTATATGCTATGTTTAAAAAAATAAAAATAAATACTTTCTCAAAGTCTTGTAAAAACTGTTATTTAGGATAATGTAAAGCTTGAGTTCACCTAACTAGGCATGGAAACTGTAATACATAACAAAAAATATAGAGGGAAGCACCATTCTGTTTTTTTATTTTGTTTTGTTTTGTTTTACCTTTCTGTATTGTACAGTTCACAGTCCTTTCTCAGGTCTGTCTGGAGACATTCACCCACCCAACACATGATGGAATGATCAAAGCTACTGATTTTTTTGTTTTTATTTATTTATTTATCTTTTGAAGCTACTGATTTTAATCAGCATTTTAAACGTGATGATTTTTTAGTTAAAACATAAATAGAAATAAATGTTCTATTATTTTCTTTCTTTTATCCACTGTGGAGATCACTTGCTTGCTTAAACTATAAGGGGTTTATTATTTCTGATAAGTTGAGAGATTCTTCAATGGTGGCCAGAAAACATCAAAAGGAGTACCCAAGTTCTTTTCATTTTTATGCTCTGCCATCCTCCATATGCTCTTAATTCTTTTTATTAGGGAAGTTGTGGATTTACGGAACAAGAGTGCATTAAATACAGGATTCCCATATACCACCCCACAGCTAACATCTTGCATTGGAGTAGAACATTTGTTTTAACTGATAATGGCTCTTTTCTGTAATTGTGATATTTTTTTTTGACAGTAGCTGCCTTTGTTATAATTGGTGAAAGATTATTAAAACAGTACTATTAACTATTGTCCACAGTTTATACTTGGTGTGGTTTTTTCCCATATACCACCATTATTAACATCTTGCATTAGTGACATATTAGTGATGAAAGAACGTTCTTATACTTGCTCTATAAACTATAATCCATCATCTATAATAGGGCTCACTGTGCTATCATCCTATGTTTTGGCTTTTTATTTTTATTCTAGTAACATTTATGACCTAAAGTTTCCCCTTTCAACCACATTTACCTATACAATTCAATGTTGTTGGTTGCACTCACGATAATGTGCTATCACCACCACCATCCATTTCCAAACCTTTGCAATCAACCTAAATAGAAATTCAGTACAAATTAAGCATCAACTCCCATTCTCTAACCCTAATTATCCTTTGGTAACCTATATTCTAGATTCCTACTCTATGAGTTTGCTTATTCTATTTGTTTCAAAACAAGTGAGATCATACAATATTTGTCTTCTTGTGTCTGGCTTGTTTCACCAGCAAAATGACTTCAAGATTCATCCATGTTGTCACACACATCAGAACTCCATTCCATTTTACGACTGAATAATATTCCTGTATATGTATATATCACATTTTGTTTATCTATTTATCAGCTGAAGGACACTTCAGTTGCTTCCATCCTTTGGCAATTGTGCATAATGCTCTTATAAATATTGGTGTGCAAATATCTGTTTACGCCCCTGCTTTTCAGTTCTTTGGGGTATATCCCTAGACACGGGATTGCTGGATCATTTGGTAATTCTGTACTTAGCTTCCTGTATCCTCCATGTGTTTCTATTTTTTGTCCTCAGGTCTGTCCCCTTATGGTTGCCAAACGGAAACTTCAAGCATCTCATCCTCATCCCATTATATTCAAAGGCAGGAAAAAGTTGGGTTTTTTCTGTTCCGTCTCTTTTTAAGAGTGAGGAAATCCTTAAGGAAGCACCCACACAGATTTCCTGGCATCTCTTCTGGCCACATTACATTAAATATTTACACCTAAACTTAAGAGGATGAGTTCATAGACCAACTGTGATTCATCTCCTGGATTTAGAAGGGGAGGAATTTCCTCCCTGCACCACCCAAAGAAAGCCACGATTCTGCTGGCAAGGAGGTAGGGAAGGAGAGGCACATCTGTCTCAAGCACAGTGCAGCTATATTGCTGCAAATGGAGTGCATGTGTTAAAAAGGTGAAGAATTCTCAGATAACATGATATCTCTTATATAATGCCGGTGGCTTCTTTATAGTGAAGGAAAACTCTCACTGGGTCTTCCATGAAATTATGGAATCATTGTTTTCTTTTTCATCAGGCTCATGAAAAACATATACAGTGTGAGATGTACATTTATTTGAAGAATAAAAATTTTTAGCGAAGAACTCTCCAAACACTGTTAAGTTGCATTTTAAAACTCAGAGAATCCCTTAAATTTAAGTACCTTGCTTCCAATGTGTCTTTGAAAAAAAGACCGCCTGGTCATGAATTCTGTCACATTTGTTTATATGCTGTTGATGATCGCTTGGTTATTGATTGTTCTCTGATGCCAAAGCTAAATGTTTGTTTAACTAGAAAATGTTACCGTAATGTCAGATATTAGTGGCCATTACCAGAGAAAACTATTTCTTTTCCAGAAGTGTGGTCTTCTTTGGGATAGTCACCCAAAGGAGTGATGTCTAACTTCATTCTGGGAACGTACTGGTAAAAACCCAGGTCCAGTTAAAGCAGACAGTAGATATCTGGAAAATATAGAGGAGAGAATATAACCCTATGAGTGCAAGGATCCTTCTCTTTTTAACCATATCCCTAGCGCCCAGAACAGTACCTGATGCATGGAGGCAGCTTAATAAATACTTGTCCAATGAATAAATAAATGAATATAAATGGGATGAAACAGTTCATGATAAACATCTCTATCCCAAATCATTTGTTATTTCATTATTATTGGAACTGTTTCATCATTATTGGAATAATGTGACTCGCTTATAGAGAATGCACAAGAGAAGCTCCTGAAGAGTAAGAATATGTTAGTGTTTACCCAGAACATTCTAAAGGAGAGAGAAAGTGTGATGGGCACAGATATTCTGGTCATCTTTTCTTTCCATAGAGTAGGAGCTTCAGTGGACCTCCAAGGTCTGAATGAAATCCCCCCAAGACTATGCAAGCAAATGATCGATAACCGATTTGCCCACCAAGCAGCATTCTGGCCAATGATTTGGCTGCCCAGGAACTTGGTCCGATAAAGTGGGTTTCTTGGAAAACAGTCACTTCCAGTCACCAGGCTAGAACAGCCACATCACCATGAATTAATGATTAAATTCGTATTCTGGTGTATATAAGAAACCTTATGTGAATGTCTGTGTCTCTAATTTGGGGAGCACCAGAGAAGGTCTTACTGTGGTGCCACTTAAGAAGGGGACTGACAAGTTCAGGGTTCTAAACTTGTCCAACCCTCGGAACCCCCTTGTATCTGTGTCACAACTGAACTCTGCAGGTGATATTTCCCCAGACATCTAGAAGCCCAAATTCAATAGAAAAGAGTCCCAGACTGAGCTGCTAGGGACAAGTTAACCACATTCTCTTGTGTGGAGCTCTCAGACCAGATGAAGGTCAGAAACCCAATAAGGGGCTGCCAACTTACACAAGAAATAATGCTTTCCTCATTTCCCTCAAATCATAAGCTACAAATAGTTATGATTTATAGCTAAAAGAGGAGGCAAGAGAATTGTTTAAAAGCACCTTAAAATGCTTTTGGAGTTAAGATTACTCTGAAGCCTCTACAAATGGCAAGACACTATTACCTAAGGCTTCTTTTGTGGGTTGGATTCCAAGGAACTATACTAGAGGAGGTCTAGAATGGGAAAACCTGGGGTGGGGTCCATTGAGAGGATTAGAATGGTGGCAAGTTGGGAAAAGGTGATATAAGGTCTGGGCCATTGCTGTGAAAAGCACTGAGATAGCTATATCTTAGCTTTGTTGGTTGCTAGAGGCAGAATATGAGTGTGCTTGTCCAACCTACAGATATATGGCCATACATTCTCAAACACCCTCTGCCTGGCTGAGTTTTGAAACAGTGCTGGGCTCTTCCAGCCAATGCTTGTGATGCACTGTGGAGCTTTCTTGAGGTAGCTGCTTGTTCCCAGGATCATTCTGGGGGGCAAAGCCCCTGTACCAAGTGATGGAGCTGGAACTGGTTACAAAAGGAACATAGTCCCTATTCCTCTGTATCCATCTCAGATTGTAAAGGCCACTTGAGTTGTGGACAGAGGCATTTGCTTAGGCTAGGTGTTGCAAGAATGTCTTAATAGGTTCATAGGTGGCAATAATCAGACATGAAATAGATCGGAGAGAAGAGGGTTCTAGATGAGTGTCCCAAATAGTGGTGGCATGTTTGAAGCTCATTTTTATTGGTCAGTTTCACAGAAACCTGATCAATTTTGGCTCAGGCTTGGTCAGGGTGGCTGATCAATTTTGGGTACATTGGTAATATTCACTTTGTGGATGTCCAAAGCCGAGGGCCAAAAGCCCAACCACTTCCTATGACACCTTCAAGATCCTGACTTTATGAAATCTTCCAGTACTGCTAATGGCATTCCTAGTTAACCACACTGATATTTACTATTTTTTATAATATCTGAAATTTTTATATTTTAAAACCCAACATTTTAAGAATGTTGCCTTTATGCCAATCTTGTATTTACTATTGAAGGTGTCTCAAAATGGACCTTTGGAAGGAAAAAGATAATCAATAAAGCTGGTGGGATAGATGCAGGAGAGCAGGAAATAACCAGAAAAATATCACTAAGAAACTCTCCAAAAGCAAAAATGAAAATTCATCTACCATGGCAAAGCTAATAACCCAAGAGGATATGACTGGAAGTATATTTTCATGTAATCTTTCGAGTATAAAATAGTACTGCAAATGTTGAGTGGAGGGTGGTTGCAAGCAAACTGTAAACTAAAGGCATGGGCATGTAGCTGGTTCCACTAATAAGTGGTGGGGGCAGAAAGGCCAGTGTAGTTAGACATTTTGATAAACCAAATAAAGGATGCTATGTGGGTCCCAAAGTGACTGCTTAGTAAAGGCAGATGATTTCTACTGCCATTAATTAAAAGTTAGAAGTGAGTATAACTGCTGCTGCTGAGTTTATACCCAAGGAGAAATGTCTTAGGATTATTTAGAAGAGTGGTTCTCAAACTTTAGCATGCAGCAGGACCACCTGGAGGGCCTGCTATGATGCAGATTTCTGCACCCACCTCCTTGTCCCCGAATTTCTGATTCTGTAGGTGTGAAATGAGGCCTGAGGAGTTCGCATTACTAGCAAGTTCCCAGGTGATGCTGACACTGGGGCCTGGGACCACATGTTGAGAACGACTGATCCAGAAGAACAATCACTTGGTCAATGAGAGGGAGGGTTAAGGGGTATGGTATTTTCTTTTTTATTTCTTTTTCTGGAGTGATGCAAATGCTCTAAAAAATGATCATGATGATGAATACACAACTATGTGATAATGTTGTGAGCCATGGATTGTACACCATGTACGGAATATTTGTATGTTAATAATCAATAAAAATATTTTTTAAAAAAAGAAGAATAGCAAAGAGGCTTATGACAATTCTGTTCTTGACTTGCCCTTACATTCCACTCAAGGATGGGATTTTTCATTTTGTGTACGCATATCAAAGAGTTAAAAATTATATTACAAAAAAAGTGAAATAGAATGTTTTTTCTAATTATGGGGAAAAGATTGTTTCTTTTCATGATGTAGAAAAAATATGGAAGAAATTCAAAGTAAAAAATAATGATGGGTACAATTATTTTTAAAAGTTTAACTTTGAAATAATGAAATTCCACTAACCAAAACAAAAAGAAATGCAACAGAATAAGAAGAAAATGTTTTCTATAAATATGGCTGCATATTTAAAGTTTAACACCTAAAATATATTGAGTTCATCCAAACCAGGTTCCCAGCGGAAAATAACCCAGGACATACATAGGCAGTTTATTCATCAGGCAAGCCAACATTAGACCAACATTTGAAAACCTAAACCTCAAAAGTAATTAAAGAGATTGAAATGAAAACAATTATGAGGGGCTATTTAACACATGTCAGATAAATTAACATAAGGATAAATGATAAAATCCAGTACTAATGAGACTGTTGGGAAATGGTTGCTGGTAGAAGTGTAAATTAGTTGTTTTTTGGAACAAAAGTCATAAAATGATCATAATAGAAAATACATCCCATATAAGTAATTCACAAGAAAAACAAAACTATAATTACAAAAATACTTATAGCAGAATTCTTTATAATAACAAAAAAATGAAATGACCAAAATACCCAACAGTAGGTAAGTAGTAAAACAAATGATGCTGTACTAACTTAATAGACATTTATTAGAAATGAAAGCACATGAAGACTGCACACCCGAAGGGAAGTGTGCCTGCATTGGAATGTTAGGAAAATAACACTAGATTTAAAATCAGGAGACTTGAAATTAAGTGACCTTTGGCTAATGATTCAGCTTCTCTTAACTATATTAAAAAGGTACTCTAACGCAGATTTTTCCAAATGTTTTAACCACAGCTCAAAGTAAGAAACTTTATATTCTGACCCACTGCACACACACACACACACACACACACACACACACACACACACACACACACACACACACACACAAGCACTATTGGTAAAATATGTTGGTCTCTTCTATTCAATTCTCTTCTCTATTTCCTTTCCACTCTGCTAAAAAACACTGGTCACTAAATAGATTTTTAAATCCACTAATATATCACAAACAGCAGTTCATAAAACGCTGGTCTAATTTATAGAGTGCTTATATGCTGATTCCTGCCACTCCTTTCCCCACCTCTCTCTCCAACAATCCCCATGCAAGACACACAAAGACAGCTCCACGAAGGGCTGTAGCCAAATGGAGAATAGATGCCAGTCATTGTAAGTAGATGTGAGATTTTCATGCTCCACCACATAGAGGGCATATATGTCAGGCTGAATGAAGAGATAATTAATATGACTGTCTGGGTTCACTTGCTGCTTTTTGTTGTTGTTGTTGTTGATTTTGTGTGTTTGTTTTGTTTTGTTTTTTCATCACATAGTTGGATATTCATCACCATGATAATTTCTCAGAACATTTACATCACTCCAGAAAAAGAAATAGAAAGAAGAAAGAACAAAATCATACTTACCATACCCCTTACCCTCCCTCTCATTGACCACTAGTATTTCCCTCTACCCAGTGTATTTTAACATTTGTTCCCTCTATTATTTATTTATTTTTAATCCATAGTTTTACTCATCTGTCCATATCGTAGATAACAGGAGCATCAGAACAAGGTTTTCACAACCACACAGTCCCTTTGCGAAAGCTAATTCATTATACAGTCATCTTAAAGAAACATGGCTGCTGGAAGACAGCTCTACAGTTTCAGGCACTTCCGCTGGCCTCTCTAATACACCTTAAACTTTTAAAAAGGGGATATCTATAACCTCTTGATGCTGTGTGAAACCTCTCAGCCACTGACACTTCATTTTGCCTCATTTCTCTCTTCCTCCTTTCAGTCGAGAAGGTTTTCTCAATCCCTTGATGCTGAGGCCCAGCTTATGCTAGGATTTCTGTCCCATGTTGCCAGGGAGGTTTATACCCCTGGGCAGCAAAAGAGGTTCTCTGGGGGTGAACATATTCAAGGTTCCATGTACTTATGGTGTTCAATTAAACTGTCCATATAAGTTATATTAGGAGACACACTATTCAAAATATAAATTTTGTACCAAATAAACATTTTTTGCTTTAGTCTCACACATAAGTTAAAGTTTTAAAATATGAATTACCATCTATTTTCAACACCTTGCAATATTGACATTCCTTTATTCTTCCTCATGCCAGAACATTTTTAATTTGTACATTTAGTCACTCTCCTTGTACACTCTAGGCATTCCTAGATTATACCATCTCAGTCTTTAACGTCTATCTTTCCTTCTGATTTCATTTGTGCCCCCAAGCCTCCTCCCTCTATCATTTTCACATTCAGCTTCATTCAGTGTACAAAAATTATTGTATTACAGTTAGGTACTATTGTGCTATCCATTTCTGAATCTTTGCGATCAGTCCTGTTGCACAATCTGTATCCCTTCAGCTCCAATTATGCAATATCTACCCTATTTCTATGTCCTGATGGTCTCTGTTCTTAACGGAAATTCTCCAAGTTCATTCATTAATGTTAATTCATATCAGTGAGACCATACAGTATTTGTTCTTTTGTTTCTGGCTAATCTCACTCAGCGTAATGTCCTCAAGGTCCATCCATGTTGTTACATACTTCATAACTTTATTCTGTCTTACAACTGCATAATATTCCATCGTATGTATATATCACAGCTTGTTTAGCCACTCATCTATTGATGGACATTCGGGCTGTTTCCATCTCTTGGCAACTGTAAATAATGCTGCTATAAACATTGGTGTGTAAATATCCTTTTGTGTCCTTGCCCTTATATCCTCTGAGTAGATACCTAGCAATGGTTTCTTAATGACTAATTCAATTTCACTGCTTGTGATTGGTTTGTTGAGGTCGTCTATTTCTTCTTGAGTCAATGTTGGTTGTCCATGCCTTTCTAGGAAGTTGTCCATTTCATCTACATTGTCTAGTTTATTAGCATGAACTTGTTTGTAATATACTCTCATTAACTGCTTTATTTCTGCAGAGTCGGTGGGTATGTTTCCTCTTCCATTTCTGATTTTATTTATTTACATCTTCTCTCTTTTTCTTTTTCTCAATCTCACTAAGGGTCCATCAATCTTATTGATTTTCTCTTAGAATAAACTTCTGGTTTTATTGATTTTCTTGATTGTTTTCATGTTCTCAATTTCATTTATTTCTGCTCTAATCTTCATTATTTCTTTTCTTTTGCTTGTTTTGCAGTTAGTTTGCTGTTCTTTCTCTAGTTCTTCCACATGAACTGTTAATTTCTTGATTTTTGCTCTTTATTCCTTTTTGATATAGGCATTTAGGGCAATAAGTTTCCCTCTTAGCACTGCCTTTGCTGCATCCCCTAAATTTTGATATGTTGTGTTTTCACTTTCATTCACCTCGAGATATTTACTGATTTCTCCTGTAACTTCTTCCTTGACCCACTGGTTGTTTAAGAGTATGTGGTTGAGCCTCCATATATCTGTGAATTTACTGGCCCTCTGATTATTATTGACTTCCAACTTCATTTCTTTATGATCTGAGAAAGTGTTTTGTATGATTTCAATCTTTTTAAATTTATTGAGACTTGCTTTGTGGGTCTATCCTTGAGAATGATCCATGAGCAGTTGAGAAAAAGGTGTATCCTGCTATTGTGTAATGTTCTATAAATGTCTGTTAAGTCTAGTTTGTTTATTGTATTATTCAAATTATTTGTTTCTTTATTGACCTTCTGTCTAGATATTCTGTCCATTGATGAGAATGGGGAATTGAATTCTCCAACTGTTATGGTAGATGTGTCTATTTCTCTTTTCAGTGTTTGCCTCATGTATTTTGGAGCACTCTAGCTCAGTGCATAAATATTTATGATTGTTATGTCTTCTTTTTGAATTGCTCCTTTTATTAATACATAGTGTTCTTCTTTGTCTCTTTTAATTATTTTACAGTTGAAGTCTAATTTGTTGGATATTAGTGTAGTTACTCCTGCTCTTTTCTGATTGTTGTTTGCATGAAATATCTTTTCTCAACCTTTCACTTTCAACCTATGTTTATCCTTAGATCTAAAATGCATCTCGTAGACAGCATATAGATGGGTCCTGTTTTTTAATCCATTCTTCCAGTCTATGTCTTTTGATTGGGGCGTTTAATCCATTAACATTTAGTGTTATTTCTGTAAGGGCAGTACTTTCTTCTACCTTTTTGCGTTTGGATTTTATATGTCATATCTAATTTTTCTTCTTTATACCTTTACTGATAGTCTTCATTTCTACACTTTTCTCCACATCTCTCTCCTGTCTTTTCCTATATGTCTCTAGTGCTCCCTTTAGCATTTCTTACAGAGCCAGTCTCTTGGTCTCAGATTCTCTCAGTGATTTTTTTGTCTGAAAATGTATAATTTCCCCCTCATTCCCCCCTCCCCATTTTTGAAGGACAGTTTTGCTGGATATAGAATTCTTGGTCGGCAGTTTTTCTCTTTTAGTATCTTAAATATTTCATACCACTGTCTTCTTGCCTCCATGGTTTCTGCTGAGAAATTTACACATAGTCTTATTGGGCTTCCCTTGTATGGGATGGATTGCTTTTCTCTTGCTGCTTTCAAAATTCTCTCTTTCTCTTTGACATCTGACATTCTGATTAGTAAGTGTCTTGGACTACATCTATTTGGATCTATTCTGTTTGGGGTTCACTGCACTTCTTGGATCTGTAATTTTAAGTCTTTCATGAGAATTGGGAAATTTTCAGTGATAATTCCTTCCATTAGTTTTTCTCCTCCTTTTCCCTTCTCTTCTCCTTCTGGGATACCCACAACACATATATTCATGTGCTTCATGTTGTCATTCAATTCCCTGAGTTCCTGCTCATATTTTTCCATTCTTTTCCCTATATTTTCTTTTGCTAGTTGGATTTCAGATGTCCTGTCCTCCAATTCACTAATTCTATCTTCTGCCTCTTGAAATCTAACATTGCAGGTTTCCATTGTTTTTTTCCCATCTCTTCTACTGTGCCTTTCATTCCTATAAGTTCTGTGACTTGTTTTTTCAGACTTTCAATTTCTTCTTTTTTGTTCATCCCTTGCCTTCTTTATATCCTCCCTCAATTCATTGATTTGATTTTTCATGAGGTTTTCCATGTCTGTTCGAACATCCTGAATTAATTGTGTCAACTCCTATAGCTCATTTGAATTGTTGGTTTGTTTCTTTGACTAGGCCATATCTTCAAGTTTCCTAGTATGATTCATCATTTTTTGCTGGCATCTAGGTATTTAATTTCCTTAATTAGTATATTCTGGAGATTGTTTTCATTTTTTTATCTAGGATTTTCTTGCTGGATGACTTTGTTGTCTATCTGTTCTTTGACATTCAGTCAGCTTATTCTAGACCTCCAGCTTAGGTTTTGTTTAACAGATCAGAATTTTTCAGTTCTTGTTTTCTTGTTTCTTGCCTGCCTGTATGGAGCCTTTCCCCCACTTTAGGAGGGTCTACTTAGGTATTACAAACTCCAGTCAGATTTTCCCAAACCAAACTGGCCTTCTCTCATGAGGAAAGAGTCACCTGCATCAGTTTTCCATGAGGGTGAGACCCAGCAGGTTGAAAGACTTTCCTATGAAACCTCTAGACTCTGTGATTTCCCTACCCTGCCCAGTACGTGGCATTTGTCTGCTTGTGGGTCCCACCAGCATAAGGTGATGCAGTACCTTTAGCTTCAGCAGATTCTCCTGCTGGTGGTGTGGTTGAGACAGAAGAGTGGTTGTAGGCTGGCTTTAATTGCTTCACTTTTCCAGACCCTTGGGTCTGAATTCCTTGAGGGAAGGATTCCACCTGAGCTGGGCCTCATCACTCTCCTGGGGAAGATACAGCCTCCAGACAAGCTCTCAGACAAGCTTAATTCTGCCCTTATCTGGGGAAGTTCAAGACTGAGAAGCCTTGCAGTTGTATCCAAAGAACAGTCAAGCCATAGAAACACAGCCACAAAAAAGAAAAGAAAAAGTAATCCTTTTCAAAGCAGGACTCCCATTCCTCGGGTTTGTCAATCAAGAGCTTAAGTTGGCACATTGTTCTGTGTATCTCCAGGTCCTATGTACCCCTTCTTTCCTTCAGGACCCAGACCCTTTCAAATATTTTGCGCTGTCTGATCCAAAATAGCGTCTGTTTTTTTCTTTTTCCATCAGCCCTGCCCGCTCTGTACTGGGGCAAAAGCCAGGAACCTCAGCTTTTACTTGCAGTTCAGCTGAACTGGGAGCCTATTTTTACTAGTCAGAATTTGTTAATTAATTCCACAATTGGAGCTTGGTTGAACTCAGCCCCTTGTTGGTAGTAAAGTCCCTTTCCTTTCCCCTCTGGGAAGCAGCCTGTGGGGGAGGGGCACTGGCCGCTGCGGCTTGGGGGACTCATGGTTCTGGGTGGGATTCAGCTGATCTGGCTTATTCAGAGTGGTATATGTTGTGTGTCCCATCATAGATGTGGCCCCAGCAGTTGTTCTGTACTGTTCCTAGCAATTAACTAGCTGCTCTGGAGGATAAACTAAATCCCACGCCTCTCTAAGTACCATCTTGGACCCACCTCCAACTTGTTGCTTAAATAGTGTCAACAGCTCTCTTGAACCTGTTAGGTTAGTTCTTGAGCCCTCATTTCTCCCTTGGCTCAAAACCCAGGAACCAGATGAGTAACTTATAAAAAATTACATGTACAAACAGATTTATTTCTACTGATTTGATTGTGGCAGGACAGGCCTGAAAGTGTCTTCTGCTTAGGCAAAGATCTGACTGCTCATCCGGTTTCTGGTATTGGCAAAGTCTACTGTGGCCTAGGCCAGCTCAGAAGCCCTGGCTGTAGTGTTGTACTTTTGCCTGTCATGTTCTCTAAAGTAGTGGTTCCCAAATTTTAATATCTTAAGAATCACCTAGGTACTTGTTAAATTTGCAAATACATATGTCCTACCACTGGAGAATGTGACTCAATGGATATTCAATTTTTAGCAACACCCCACGTGGTTTCTCCATGTTTGGAGAAATTTTCCAATGTAGAGGGATAACTGAGAATTGGATTTTGGTAGTCCCAGTCATTGCTTTCCGTCAAGCATGTTTAACAAACCTCTAACTTTTCTCATCTGTAAACTACAGGGATGTACTAGATCTATAGGCCCTCTTCAACTCTACCCTTGTATGAATCTATAAACAATATTAAATGAAAGAACAAAGATGTATTTGTACCTTGTTTCCAACTCCTAAAAATATGTAAACATGACTAAAGACTGAGATCAAAAGATAAACACATAATTGTATTATGGTGAAATTGTGAATATACTTTAAAAAATAAGCTAATTAAATAGTTCTGTTTTGAAGGACAATGGTGAACAATGATGTCAGGGACATTGGGGAGGATGAGAACTACAAATAGGCCTTTGAATATGAGTATGATGATTATGACGTCATTAGTGACATTAGAGAGTGGAGCTTAGTACAGCGATGGGCATGAAAATCATTCTGCGGCAAGGAACAAGTGGGTAGACCATTTAGGGAAGTGAAAGAAGAGTGAACAGTAGCTAAAGGGAATGCAGGTTAAGAAAAGGTGGCATTTAAGCTAGTAGAGACCTTTGTAGAGACACTGAAGTCACAAGCAGGAGACAGTAAAAATTCAAGGCACTTTATGAGGAAGTAGCCTTAGCAAGATGATAGATTTTCTAATAGAAGAGGAAGAAGAGAGGATTTGCTAATTGTTTTTCCAAATTGGGGACACAGTCAACCTCTGAGCTTTGTCCACATCTTATCTCATCACATGCTTTTTTCAAACCAAATCTGGGAGGAGAAAATCTCTCAGCTGACGATTAAGTTTGTGTGTCTGGAGTGGGAATTCCGCTTACAGAACTAACCTGTACAAGTACATTTCCCAGGAAATTTCTTGTTATGCTGTCAGTCAGAAGACTAGGATTGCCTTACATTTGTGCTCAGTAAACTAATGAGAGTGCTTTCCTATATATATATATGTATTCCTGTATATACATGTATATACACATAACTTCATTTCATCTCTGCAGCGCAGTAGCATATTACAGAGTAGGCTAGACCTTGGTATCTAGTTCTGTCTTCTCACTTCCTCCCCACCACAACCCCTCATCGGATTCCTGCCAAAGGAGCCCACACGCAAATAAAAATAACCAATCAGGAAAGAGTACCATATTTATTAAAGCTGGCAGGACAAGAGCCCAGTATTCTAGTACAAATGTTTGGTAAAAACTGAAATGGGGTGGTGACCCAAGTTAAAGTGAGGGCTCCTCTTTCCCATCTCATATCTAAATTTGGAAGCTAAACTCTTGGGGGTACCCGTGGCTGAAGGGTTGACCAGATCCCCACAGGAGCTCTGGTTCAGTTTTCCAATTTCATTACAAGAATTGATGGGGAAAGATAGCTGGGTGTGCCAAGGCAGGTCCTGTCTTGTCTGCTTACCCACAGCAAGGGGAAAGGAAAAGGATAGTGTGTGTGCGTGTGTGTTTGTGTGTGTGAAGCTCCCATTTTTATGAGCCAAGACAGAAATATTCCTTCTTTGCTAGTGCAAAAATAGTCAAGGAGGTATTATCCCTTTATCCTCATTTTACAGAGGAAGAAATGAAGGAGTACAAAAATGAAATTATTAATTAAAATCACACTTCTTGGGAGTATTAATATGGCTGTGCTGATATGTCTTTCATTGTGGTACTATAGGTGAGAAGTTGGCGGGCATTCTGAATAGTTGATTCCCACAATGCCACCTCCTTATCAGCTTCCTACTGCTGCCACTCCCTGTGATTTCCAGAGCATATAGAGAGAAGGAATTCTGGCCAATGAGCACCATCTGTCTTGCCCCAACTTGATGAGTTGGGGCAACACACATAAACCTTTTTGTCTGTTCAACACAAGGGCAAAGCAAGATGTTGGCCTACTCTACCCTCCCACCTCAACCCTCCACCCTCCCGTCTTCATCCCCACCCCCACTCCAGCCTCAGCCTTGTCCTGACTGAGCCCCTAAGTCTTTTCACTGCAAGACCAGAGGAGAAGTAATGACATTTCTCTCTTGAGGAAATATGCCATTTTGGACCACATCACATATAGCCGCTCTGATTCAGTGCCCTGAATTTCCTCTGGGTGTCCATACTTCCTTCACACAGTCCATGTGCTTGACGGGAAGCTGACCTCACCCCCAGTTCCAAGAATGAACCCAAGTGAATTTAGGCAATCAGTAATATCCCACCCCTCCACTCTACCCCACCCCCCACCCACCATGATGGATTCAAGCCCAATCAAAGGTAAAGACATATTTTCTGGGGCGTTCTGGGGAAAACTACATCACTCTACCTTAGAAACTACTTGAAGCATATTCTCTTTCATTTGGATGTGTAAAAGTAGTTAGCCCTCAAAGCTACTTGCCGCCATCTCATGGCCACTAAGGGAAATTCATATATTGTTGAAGCCAGAGAGGAGAACAAAAGCTGCTGGGTCTTTGGTGTCATTGCCAAGTTGCTGGATCAAGCTTTGCCTGAAGCTTGATATTTCTAGGCATTTCGAACACATGAACCAATAAATTTCCTTTATTGTTTAAGCCAATTTAAGTTGCATTTCTAGTAATTACAGATTCCTAATTAACATGCACTGTAATGTTTTAGCATATTTGTTTAGGAAACCTCCTTGATCTTGCTAGACTTTCTAGGGACAAGGAGATCTTCTGAGTCAGATTTTACTGTATCAGCCACATGGGAGAAAAGAGAAAACCAAGCTTAGGGGAAAAAAATCTTTGACCTCATTCTTTCAACATAAACATATCCAAGCAAAATAAGATAGAGCCTAATATTTAAACTAACAAACAAAACCGAAAAGTGTTGTTGTTACTACTTTTTAAATACCTCTTACTGAATGTTCCATCCCCTACTTTGGTGATTCCATTTTATGTCTTTTCAGATTCCATTTTAATTTAGTTATTGATGCTCAGGGGAGGGATTAAACCTTCAAATACACTGAGAAGTTAAAAAAATAAAAATAAAAACATGACCAATAGATCCCAATGGAGCTATAGTTTCCTCAAGGATAAGGAACAGTTTGCAAAAGCTTTGCCTTATAGCATTATCCATGAAACTGTTCATGTTCTGAATTTTTGAAAATGAACCTTAAATGAAGTTTTTATACTGGAGATCTCCAAATTCTAAAACCAATGAGGACAACTCTTCAGTTTGCTATGAAATGGCAGTAGCTGACACAGCTTTCCAGGTCTGGGGAGGGGATGGCAGGACTGGGTAAACATTCCAGTTATCATTTGCAAAGGGGATCTAGGGCTTCTCCCCTTGTAATCAGTGATTTTTCCTACCCTAATGAAACCCAGATGCTTCCTATAAAAAGAATGGCTGATGTTCAAGCCATTTGCTGATTCTACCTAGAGGTAGAGGGAAAGAGAAAAAAAACCTTGTGCCACGTCATTAATTTTAAGTATCCTATTTTGTTTTATTTTCAGAATGAAATGGTATGGAACAGTGTAATGAGCAATAGAAATATAGAACCAAGAAGCAATTATATCTTCAAAGGAGCAAAATGAGAGCAAATAAAAGGCCTTGCACAAATTAGCACACAAACAGGCAGATCAGAACATCATTTACAGAGTCCAAATACATGCCTTTTGGTTATATCTGTAAATTTTCTTCCCGAAACATCATGTCATATCACTGGAGACTCATATCTGAGTCACAATTTAAAAATTGGATTTCTCAAGAGCCCCTAAAACATCTCAAATTCAATTTCACAGATCATGAATACCTCTAATCTGCTAGCCATTGTGCTAGGCATGGGGACAGCGAGATAAACAGAGCATAATCTCTACCCTCAAAGCACTTACAGTCGAGTTAAGAAGACAGAAATATACACAAGTATCGATAATGTAATGTGTGCTGGGTAAGAAAGGGGCACATTTAATTCTGTTTGAAAAGACAGGGGAAGTCTTTACCAAGAGGAAGACAGGAGCTGAAGGCAGACAGCCTAAGAGAAACTGGGGCCAGCTAGATGGCAAGTTACTGATGCTCAGGGGAGGGAGAAAGCCTTCAAATACACCGAGAAGTTAAAAAAAAAAAATCTTCAAATGTTCTTCAAATGTTCAGTGAGAAAAGAGGCCAAGGGTGGCTGCCGTGGCTCAGCAGGCAGAGCTCCGACCTGCTGTGCTGGAGGTCTTGAGTTCGATCCTTGGTGCCTCCTGCCCATATGCAAATTTAAAAAAAAAAGAAAAGAAAAGAGCCCAAGAGTTCTGCGTGGGAATCAGAATCCAGCTCCCTGCCCGAAGTTTGGGGATAAGCCAAGAGTGTCATGGGAGCTAAGATAGCTCCAACTAAATTTTCAGAAACTTTCTGCTTGGAGTGACAGGGAGCAGTCGTTCTTAAAATAAAAGCAGGAAACCAGCCTAGGCTGTACAGAGGCACTATATCCAAAATGGAGCTATTTAATGGAGGAAAATTCTCAAACCCTTTTACAAAGACCTGATTTCAAGCTGTGCATTTAAGCAACCCAGGTGAGGCAACAATGAACCATTCAATAGGGAGGAGCATGTCTAAGGAGAAATTCCCATGCATGAGGAGCCTTCACACAAAAATTACAAAGTGCATAAAGAGATCCATAATAAGGAGAGCCAGTTGTCAGATACAATAAGGTTAGGGCAGATTACTCCTAAGGAAATGGAAATAATGGAACAAATTTCCAAACTTGTGTAAAACATGTTTATTCAGACTCCTTAGAGAGATAAATGAAGAAATAGCTTTCTTAAAATGAGAATGTTATTAAATTGAAAAAATTACTGTAAGTGAAAATAAAGTAAAAAAAAGTATATGTAATAAATATAGATTCAATAAGGCGAAAGAAAATCAGTGTGTTGAAAGATAGAACAGTATGTCGATAGAGGGTGGCTAGAAACTCACCTACTCCATTTTCTCTTCCTGGGCACATAAGAAAATTACATTTCCTTTTTCAGTGAGATTGGGGCTGTACGATTGGATGGGAATGAAGGTAATGACCTGGTCAGAAAGCATCCTGGTGCATCATCCACGCTTTTCTCCTTCCTTGGAGATCATGAAGACCAGGTGTTGAGGTGGCAGCGTCCCAGAATCTAACTTGGATGACTCTCTGAGTCGTAGCTTAGATGAGACCTATCCAAGGAGCCCCCAACCTGCACCAGATTGTGACATAGACCAGAAATAAACCTCTGTTGTGCTCTTTTAAGTTAATTTGTTGTGCAGGATAGCATAGCCTATATATACAGAAAACTGCCCAGAATACAGTAAAACAAGATACATTGATAGAAAAATGAAAATGAAGTGATAGAGGACA
>PVIY010032038.1:0-29337 GCA_004026745.1 Myrmecophaga tridactyla
TGCAAACCCGCAGCATTCCGGGCTGGTTGCTGCGGCGTTTTGCACAAAACAGCACACGTTTCTCACGGAGTCGCTGGCGCCTGCTGCAGTAACCGAGGACCGGAACGGGCGTGGTGTAGGATGAGAACAGAAAGGAGAAGGGTGGCCTAAAGAAGAGAAAAGGGAAAGGGACTAGGAGCGCTAAAAAGCCGATAACGGGGCAGAGATTGAGAAATCCCAGAAATAAAAGACAGTAGGGAACATGCTTTCGGCAAACCACGCAGAAGAGGAATTAGATGGGAAAGAGAACAGTAGCCCAGGCAGTACCTAGACGATAAAAGACAAAAGTTGGAGCAGCAAGGATAGGGTCAGGTTCACGGAGACCCGGGCCTTGACAAATCTTCTGCCTCTGCATCGCTGTTTATTCAACTCTAAAACCAAGGGATTGCTCCCGAGCAGGAAGTCAGAGCTCCCTTTTGAATTCAACGAATATTACGTATTCCTTCTCCAGACAAGTGGGGCGCATTTTCAGGGGGCTCCTGTTCACCCCCAAGTGCGCCAGCTGGTATAGAGGCGCAGCCCTGGACCCTGGCTGGGACGCTTAGCAACCCTGTGCGGGAAGAAAAGGGGGGCGCTCGCGCTAGGGAGGGGGCGCTGCGCCAAGGCGGCGGGGCAGAGAGCTGAGCCGGCTGGGGGCCACAGCTCCGGCAAGAAATGACTCAGCGTCCTCCGGCTGCAGGAAACCGGAGCCGAGAGAGATGGCCCCGCCCGGCTCCGCATCCTGCCCGGCGGAGGCGGCTCTCGTCCCGAGCCTCAGCTCCCAGTGCGTGGTGTTTTGGGATATTGTCCCCTACCCTAAGTCTCTTTTGAACAAAGGGATATCCCCCTTTTTCTCTCTGGTCCGGCGCGCCGCCGGCCCAGGTGCGGCTTCCCGGGTGATTCACACAGCGCCCCTGGGGTTGTGCGGGTTCAGGGTACCGCTTGCTGGCTTGCCTTACCCTGCAGCACCCCGCATTTCCAGGTTTCAGGGGGCAGAAAGTGCAGCTGCCCCTCCTGTGCGCGGGATTGCCTTTCACCCTTCCGCAGTGCTCGCTAGCTCGCTCTCCTGACCTTCCTCCTGGTCTCAGTTATTCATTTTTTTCTTCCCCCCTTCTTTCTCCGGAATAGTTGGGGTAGCATTGAACTCTGAGAACGCTGCAGCGGCATCTTCCCCAGAGCCTGGGCAGGGGGAGAAGGAAAGAAGGCAGGCTCGGATAGCCAACTCAGGCTTACAACACCGGGGGTGGGGGTGGGGAACGGGATGGAAGAGGTCTTGTAAAACAGTTTTCCGCCGAACAGCGCGATTGTCTTGACGTTGACTCTCAGCCTGCAAACTGAGGGCGACGCCCTAGGGTCCTTTGCGCACCCTCTCACTCATCTCGCCGGTAGAGGCGCTGTAGGAGCGGGCAAAGCGCTCTACCCAGGAGGGGACTATGCAATGACCATTCTTTCAATAAGAGGGGGAGTTTGGCTTTTTAGAAAGGCTGTTGTGCAAAGCACAGATCATTAATTGCACGGCTGTACCAGTTCAGGGAACAGGGAACCCGAAAATCTTTTCCCAAAGAAAGAACGTGGACATATTTAGTTGACTGTCTCTCTGACTGCCACTGGTTGTCACACTGAAAGCCAGCCCAGTTAATAGAAAATATTATATATAAATAATATATGTATATATTTTGTGTGTGTGTGTGTATATATATATATATCCCACTTCCTTTCCTCTAAATTATACTGGTTTCTAGCTCAATCTGCTGAATCATTTATCCCCAGGGCCTGCCGTTGCTGCAGCCAAAATTTTATAGAAAAGTCTATTAAATCCTTTCCTATGCAGATCTAGTCCTCTTGATTCCCTGTTGGCTTGTCTTCTAATACTTTATATTGCCTCCTTCATCCTGTTCCCAGCAGAGAAAGGGTGGTTCATTTATTCATTCATTTATTCCTCCTTATATGCATCAGGCATTGCCCTTTGCAACCAATATATCAGGGTCCTTTTTAATATAGACATTTGCATCTTTCCTTCTCTGTTACAAAGGTGGACATTCTTTTCATTCCTTTCTGCCTTGAATTGGTTAATCGTAGCCTCTTTGTTTCCTGTGTCATTATGAAAAGGTTGTCTAATGACATAGCAGAACTATAAACTAAATGGGTTTCAGTGACAAAGCAGATTCTCAGTGCTTGAGAGACTTTTAATGAGACATAACTTTGGCTTCTGGCAAGACCTGCTGATGAGGATGAGATAATGTCTCTGGCAGAATGGATGAACTTGGGATGTAACCTGTTAATAGCCAGACAACCTGAAATCTTTTTCCAAAATGTCCCTGGGCTAATACTCAGGCACCTGGTGCCTTGCTTTCTCCTGTTGCAGCTCTGATCAAAAGATATGCTATTTGAGGACAGCACAGTCAAGTCACAAATTTGACCTACCAGAGCATATACAGTTTAGAACCAGAAAACTGTGTCACTGGCAGAAATATATCATGTGCCAATGTTACACTACATTGACAAAGGTCTGCAGTAAGGACTTCCTGTTCCAATATCCCTTCTGATAGCTTGAAATATGCCTGAACCATCTGCCCTTGGAAAACTGGCCCAATTGTCTTCTTTCTCTAATAAGAAACCAATATCCAGGGAAGTTTAGTGCCTTGTTCAACTGTAGAATTCAGTATTCCCAACTCTCTGTGCAGTATTTTTTTTCTACCATTCACTGCTTCTTTTGTCAATTATGGCCAGGGATGCCCTTTTATAAAATATGTATACTTTTGGGAGGATCAGTGTACTAAAGCATTGCTATCTCAATGTGATTTCTTTAATTATTAGAGGTTAATAAGTGAATCATCTGGAAATGCAGTGAAGTAAGGAAGGAGTGTGTAAAGAAGTGAGTGGAGAGGAAACTGCTATGGCAAGGACTCTTGGGAATCCAGTTGTCATGTGGGGCAGTTGGGGCTAGCAGGTGGGCTGAGACACTGGACAGCAAGAGGGGTGTGGGAAATGATGTCTGGCCTAATGTGCATTATGGCTGGAAAACAGACACACAGCACTCCTTCTTCTGGGTCTGGGTATCACTCAAACAATTGCTTTACACACGCTGAGATTATTTATTGTTTATCATCCTTTAGCCACTTAGTCTCACTTCTTGCTGCTGCAGAGTGGTGAGGAAGTGGGAAATTATTATACAGTGGGGGGCTGCACACTTAAGAAAACACCTGTATCTCTCAGTTCAAACGAAGTGTCCGGCATTTTAATCCATCTAAGAGCTTTCTTCTCAAATGAGCTGCCTGAAGGGGGTTGCTCGTCAGGTTTAAGGAGGTGTGCTAAAGGGAGAAGCATGGCCAAGAAAAACTGCAGCAGCATATATGAGATTTGGCAGGAGGGAGCTAGCAGGGCAGCTGCAGTGGACAAGGAAAATGATATTTGGGTTCCAGGTTTAAATACAGTGGTATTTTTTTCCTCAGTAATTTACCTGGTCCTCAGGGTACTCTTATATTCTTTCAGTAAGTCAGTGTTATCAGCAATAATGTTATGCTTCTGTCAGCCAAGAAGCTTTATGGAATCAAAGAGAGACTAGCAGGTGCAAACACATAATATAAGATATATGGGGACCCTTATCACAGCTTAGTTTTTCTTTTTTTAATAATAAACCTAAAGACGGCATGCCAATATTTCTTATAAATTTAACTCATAGGCATCACTCATCCAGTCCTCTTGGGTCTTGTAATGTCACCCCTCTGGCTAAAGGAATACATTTGCCCCTGAAAGAGTCTTAAACGTTACCATAATTCTGTGGTTATAATGCATAGGTTATATTATGGGAGAGAGGAAAATGCATAAATCTTCAACTTTAGTGTACATTACAATGAGACATTAAGGTTGTTCAGATTTGTTTTTGGCTAAAGATGCAGTTAAATATAAAAGCAATTTGAAGATTTTCTGTTTCCAAACATAGAATGAATATCTCAAAATACTCAATCATGAAAGTTTCCAGAAAGAACATTACATTAAGGAATGAAATTAGGCAGCACCAGGGAGCCCAAAGAAGAAGAGGTATTCAAATAATAAAGTCCTTTTTCTATATACTTTCATTTAAATAAAAATGCCACATTTAAAGAATGAAAATTAAGTAAAGAAGATTTTAATTAAGGAGTTTGAGTATCCTAACTATTAGTTAAGAGGGAAATAAAAAATCATTTAATTAAGGTAGATATTGGTTTTCGCTTCCCTTTTAATTCTCATCAAATTGCCAATTTGGTTCTGGTATATCCTAAAAAAAACCATTATATTTTGTTTAAGGCAGTTCAAAGCAAACTTATGAAGTCTTTAGATTTTTTTTTTTGCTCTCCCTGGCTCCTCCACTCAGCCTTTCTCCTGCTCCTCACTCCCTCAGACTCTCTTCCTGTCACCCAGCCAGACGTTTTCTCAGGAAAGAATCCACTATTTTTCACACCTTAATGAGAACATACATCAAAATATAAATTCTACCAGGGGTAGAGACATCTTAAAAATTCTATCTAAATTTGAATTCCAGAATATAAACAATTCTGAATCATAAAAGGAGATAAGGAAAGTATTTAGGAAGCAAAAATTCCTCCCGGAACATCTTGGAAATAATCATGCTATGAAGCAGCTCATAGAATGAGGGCAAATTATTGAGGTATGGTCTCATCTGAGGATGTTACATGGGCCTGTTATATATTCCTCTAGGCTGCACAGCTGCCTTTGTATAGCTGTTAAGAGTATGGACCCTGGAGCCATACTTGGCTGATAGAGTCCCCACTCTATCATTTACTAGTTGCTTGAATTTGGGCAAGACTAATTTTTCTGTACAGACTCGAATAGATATTTGCACACCAATGTTCATAGTGGGATTATTCACAATTGTCAAAAGATGGAAGCAACCCAAGTGCCCATCAGTCAATGAATGGATAAATAAAAAGTGAAATATACATACAATGGAATATTACTTAGCCATAAAAAGGAATGAAGTCCTGATACATGTGACAACATGGATTAACCTAGAAAACAGCATGTTGAGTGAAATAAACCAGACGCAAAAGGACAAATATTGTTCAATCTCACTGATTTGAAACAATTAGAATATGGAAACTCATAGAGTTAGAATCTAGAACATAGGTTGTCAGGAGACAAGGTGGGGATAGGAATGGAAAGTTAATGCTTAAAATGTACAGGTTCCTATTTGGAATGGTGGATATATGTCTTGGTCATGGATGGTGATGATAGCACACATTGTGAATGCAACGAACAGAACTGAAATATATGTTTGAATGTGATTAAAAGGGGAAATATTAGATTGTATGTAGGGTGACAGAATAAAGATTTTAAAAAATCAATGGAACTATATTACACAGTGAACCTTAAGTTAAAACATGGACTTTAATTAATAGTACAATTATAAAAATGCACTATTATCAATTGCAACAAATGTTCCATGCCAGTGCAAGTTGTTTTTGGTGGGTGGTGTATGGGAATCCTGTATATTGCAGGTGTGATTGTACTATAAACCCAATACCTCTAGTAAATGCAAAAACAAAAAAAAAAAGAAGCAGTTTTTTAAATTTGTAATACAACTTTCATAACAGTACTGACCTTGTACAGGTTGGTGGGACGGTAAGAAGAGACACTGCATACGTAGTACAGTGTTGAGGAAATGGCTGGCCCTCCATAAATCTTAGTCATTATTATTTTTCTGTGTAAGTGTACACAGACCTAGGAGTTAGGAGACTGGACTTCCTATTTATATCTCAACTACTGATTGTGCATGGTTTTTATTTCTCCAAGAATTTTCATTTTCAGAATTTTTTAACTTCCATTTGAAACTTCCAGATGGTGGCATCAGAAAACTCCAGGTTACTATTCTCCCATAGAATCTTTGAACAACTAGTAAAAACTGGCAGACCCATTTTCCTCAAAACTCTAGAAAACAGTTAAAGGGTTACAATAACTGAGCAAGTGTGAAATCAAGAAACTGCGACTTAAAACAATGGTAAGACAAGCTCAATGGTAAGACAAGTTCATGGTGCCCTTGCTTGTTCCCACCTCCACGCCCTCAGTGTAAAGTGAATCCCTGGTGGCATGGGAGATGATGACTCCCAGGGATGAGTCCGGTCCTGGCACCATAGGGTCAACAATTCCTTCCTGACCAAAAGGGGCAAAAGAAGTGTAACTAATAAAGTATCAGTGGTTAAGAGAGTTCAAATAGAGTTGAGATGCTACTTTGGAGGTCACTCTTATGCATCAGTTAGACATTGCCACCTATCATAACTTGCCAACCCCCAACCAAAATCATTCCTGCCAATCCTAAAGAACACCTAGGGCATTATATAAGAATCTACAAAGGTTTTATGCACTAGGGGTAACTTTCCAGAAACCTAGAACCTCCAGAGGGTCCCTGGACCAGATAAGTCCTGAAGCCTAGAGGGCCTAGCCTTTACAGAACATCAGCTAGCTCCATCACCCTACTCCATATTATTAACAGCACCTTCTAACATAAAAAGTTAGAATGGCCAAAGCTCAAATACCCCTAAAGAGTGGGACAGAAAGATCAAAGGTGATGATGGAGTTATACAAAGAAGATAGAGTTTAACAAACGAATATGATTCCTGAATGATTAACTTGATATTTCTTTTAGTTTCCTGTATCTTAGAACAGCTAGAAGTAAAAACCAAAAATTGTGGATTTGTAACCCATACCAAACTCTGCAATCGGTTCTATAACTAATTGCTGTGCTGTGTTTTGAAATTTATTGCTTTTTTGATGTATGTTATTTTTCACAAAAAAGAAAAAGAAGAGTCAATTGTGATTATAAAAAGAATATTTAAGCCTTCTAGCCTCCTATATGCTGCAGCAGCTAGAAGGGACAATCTGAGAGAATGGTATAGTAGCCCATGACAAACTGTGGGATCTGTCCTATAACTACTTGTTGAAGAGTGCTTTGAAAACTATTGTTTTTTTCTTTCTTTGTTTTGTATATATGTTATATTATACAATAAAAAAGTTATTTTAAAAAAGGCCAGGGAGTGGAGTGACTGTATTTATTAAAATAAAGAATATCCATGGTTACATATTAAAATATAAATATATATAATATGTATATAGATATATAGATATACAGAAGAAAATGAAAAGGGACTCAAAATATACCTACAAAATCAAATAAATATGAAAGTAGACATTAATGGGAGAACTGAGGGACATAAAGACCAATAAACAAAAGGACAGAACAAAGTCCTTTATTAAAGGAAAGTGACTTTAAATGTAAATTAGTCAAAAGGTAGAGATTTGCACAATGCATAAAAAAGCATGACCCAACTGTATGCTGTCTTCTAGAGACTCAAAATTCAAAGATACAAGTAAGTTAAGGGTGAAAGGATGGGAGAAAATATACCATGAAAATAGTAACCAAAAGAGGGCTGATATGCTGTACTAATATCAGATAATTGACTTTAAGTCAAAAACAGTTATGAGAGACAAATACAATATGATGATAAAGGGGAAAATTCAGCAGGAAGATGTAACAATTATAAATATATATGCATCTAACAGAAGAACCAAAAAATATATGAAGCAAATAGTAACAGAATTGAAGGGCAAAATTGAAGGTTCTACATTAATAGTAGGAGACTTTAACATACCACTCTCAACAATGGCTAGAATATCTAAAGAGAAGATCGATAAGGAAATAGAAGAACATATACAGAACATTTCATAAAAAGAGCAGAACATATGTCCTGTACATGAATCATTCTGTAGGATAGACCATATATTAGGTTGCAAACAAATCTCAGTAAATTAAAACAAATTGAAATCATACAAAGCAACTTCTCTGATCACAATGGAATGAAGCTAGAAATCAGTAACAGGGAGAAAAGGTGAAATCACAAATATGTAAAAATTAAACAACATACTCAAATAACTAATGGGTCAAAATGGAAATTACAAGAGAAATTAGGAAATATCTTGAGGTGAGTGGAAATGAAAACACAACATACCAAAACTTAAGGGATGCAGTAAAGGCAGTGCTGAGAAAGAAATTCATAGCTCTAAATGCTTATGTTAAAAAAGAACACTGATCTCAAATCAGAGACCTAATTTGAAAACTGGAGGATCTACAAAAAGAAGAGTAAACTAAACCCAAAGCAAGCAGAAGGAAGGAAATAACAGATTAGAACAGTGACAGATGAAAAGGAGAATAAAAAAAACAGAACCAACAAAGCCAGAAGTTGGTTCTTTGAAAATATCAATAAAATGGACAAAGCTTTAGTTAGACTGAAAAAGAAAAGAGAGAGAGAACACAAATGACTAGCATCAGAAATGAAAAGGTAAGCACTACTACCAACCCCAAAGAAATAAAAAGGACTTAAGAGGACACTATGAACAACTGTATGCCAAAAAATTAGATGAGCTAGATGAAATGGACAAATCCCTAGAAACATATTAACTACCTAAATTTAATGAAAAAGAAATAGAAGATCTCAACACACCAATAAAAAGTAAAAAGATTAGCCAATAATTAAAGATCTCTCAACAAAGAAAAGCCCAGGAGCTGATGGTTTCACGGGAGAATTCTACCAAACATGACAAGAATTAACATCAATCCTGCTCACACTCTTCCAAAAAATGAAGAGGAAGGTCCTTTTTAACTCATTCCAGCATGCTAGCATCACTATCATACCAAGCCAGATAAAGACACCACAAGAAAAGAAAATTAAAGAACAACATCCCTTATAGATATAGATGCAAAAATCCTGAAGAAAATTCTGGTAAACTGAATCAAATAATAATTAAAAGAATTGTATAACATGATTGTTATAGTTTACATCTCTAAGGCCGAGAAAATGTCCCAGTTACAACAAGTCTATAGAAATGTCCAATCAAAGGCATCCAGGGAAAGATCCTTTGGTTCAAGAAAGCCGATGAAGTTCAGGGTTTCTCTCTCAAGTGGAAGGGCACTTGGTGAATTTTCCTTCTTCATCTCCAAAGATCGCTGGCTGACTGGTGGACTCTGCTTCTCATGGCTGTGTCGTTCTGCTCTGCTCTCTCTGAATCACCTCATTCTCCAAAATGTTTCCTCTTTTATGGGACTCTAGAAACTTATCAAGACCAACCCAAATGGGTGGAGACATGTTATCACCTAATCCAGCTTAACAACCACTCTCGATTGGGTTACATCTCCAGGGAGATGATCTAATTACAGATTCAAACATACAGTATTGAATATTATTCTGCCTTTACGAAATGGGATTTTGCTTAAAACATGGCTTTTCTAGGGGACATATGTCATTTTAAACCAGCACAATGATCAAGTGGGATTTATCCCAGGTATGCAAGGTGGTTCAGCTTAAGAAAATCAATTAATATAATACATCACATTAATAGAATGAAGAGGAAAAGCACATGATCATGACAACTGATGCAGAAAAGGCATTTGACAAAATCCAGCACTCTTTCTTATTCATAACACTCATACAACTAAGAACAGAAGGAAATTTCTTCAACATAGTAAAAGACATATATGAAAAACCCACAGCTAATATCATACTCAATGGTGAAAGCCTGAAAGTTTTCTCTCTAAGATAATAACAAGACAGGGATGCTCACTGTCACCAGTTATTCAACATTGTAGTAGAAGTTTTAGCTACAGCATTTAGGCAAAAAAAAAAAAGAAATAAAAGTCATCCAGATTATCAAGGATGAAGCAATGCTTTCCTTATTTGCAGATGACATGATCTTATTAGAAAATTTGGGGAAATCCACAACAAAGCTACTAGAGCCAATACATGAATTTATCAAGGTGGCAGGGTATAGCATTGACATGCAAAAATGAGTAATGTTTTTATATACTAGTAATGAACATTCTGAAGAAGAAACCAATAAAACTTCCATTTCCAGCAACAGCTAAAAGAATTGAATATATAGTAATAAATTTAACCAAGGATTCAAAAGACTTTATGTGGAAAACTACAAAACATTGGTAAAAGAAATAAAAAGAGACCCAAGTAAATGGATGGACATTTCACATCTATGGATTGGAAAACTCAATATGGTTAAGATGTCAATTCTACCAAAAGCAACTTACAGATTCTATGCAATCCCAATCAAAATTCCAACAGGCTTCTTTGCAGAAATAGAAAAGTTAACCATCAAATTTATATGGAAGGGGTAGGGCCTCAAATAGCTAAAACCATCTTGAAAACGAAGAGCAAAGTTGGAGAACTCACATCTACTGATTTTAAAACTTATCACAAAGCCACAGTAAACAGAACATTGTGGTACCAGCACAAGGACAGACATATAAACCAATGGAATTGAATTCAGATTTCACAATGAAACTCATATCCATGGCCAATTTATTTTTGACAAGGTTGCCATGTCTACTTGATGGAAAGAATGGTCTTTTTAACAAATGGTGTTGGGAATGCTGGATATCCATATGAAAAAGAATAAAGGTGGATCCCTATCTCACAACATATAAAAAATTAATTCAAATTGGATGAAAAACTTAAATATAAATACTAAAATGATAAAACTGCTAGAAGAAAACATACAGAAGTATTTTGAGGAACTTGGTTTAGGCAATGGTTTCTTAAACTTTCATCCAAAGCATGAGCAACAAAAGAAAAAAAATAGATACATGGGACTTCATCAAAATTAAGAATTTTTGTGCATCAGAGGACTTTATCATAAAAGTAAAATGTAACTTACAGAATAGGAGAAAGTATTTGCAAACCACATGTCTGATAAGGACTTAATAACCAGAGTATAAAAGGAAATCCTATAACTCAACAAACAGACAAACAATCCAATTAGAAAATGTGCAAAATACTTGGACAATTATCTAAAAAAAAGATAAACAACTAACCAATAAGCCATGAAAATATGTACAACATTGTTAAATATTAGGGAAATATAAATCACAACCAAAATGAGATACCATTCCATAACCACGAGAATGACTACTGTTAAAACTATGGAAAATTACAAGTATTGGAGAGGATGTGGAGAAATAGGAATACTCTTTCATTGTTGGTGAGGGTGTAAAATAGAGGTGGAAAACAGGTTGTTTTTCAGAAAAGTAACTATAGAATTGACATATGATCCAGCAATCCCACTTTCAGGTATATAACCAAAATAATTGAAAGCCAGGACTCTAACAGATATTTGTAGACTAATGTTCCTAGCAGCATTATTCACAATTGCCAAAAGATGGAAGTAGCCCAGCATCCATCAAAGGTGAATGGATACAATAAAATATGGAATGCTTTTCAGCCATAAAACATGAATGAAGTTCTGATATATGCTACAACATGGATGAACCTTAAAGACATCATGTTTGCCTCTACAAGTGAAATCATTGACCTCCCCGCTACATGGGACATGACGTCCAGGGGTGAAAGTTTCCCTTGAAGTGTGGGAGATGACCCCTCAGGATGATCCTGGTCCTGGCACTGTGGGATCAACAATGCCATCCTGACCAGAAGGGGGAAAAAGTGTAGTAAGTAAGGCATCAGTGGCTGAGAGAGTTCAAATACAGTTGAGAGGCTACTCTGGAGGTCACTCTTACGCATGCTTTGGTTGGACATTGATACCTATCATAACTTGCCAACTCCCAACCAAAAGCATGCCTGTCAATCCTAAAGAATACCTAGGGCATTATATAAGATTCTACAAAGGTTCTATGAACTAAGATAACATTCCAGAAACCTACCACCTCCAGATGGGTCCCTGGACCAGATAAGTCCTGAAATGCAAAGGGGCCAGACTTTCCAGAACATCAACTAGTTCCAGCCCCTTATCCCATATTATTGACAGCTCCTTTCCACATGAAAAAGTTAGAATGGGAATAGCCCAAATACCCCTAAAAAGTGGTAGAAAGATCAAAGGTGATCCTGGAGTTACACAGAGAAGGTCTGGTTTAACAAATGAGTATGAGTGCTGAATCATTATACTGATATTTCTTTTAGTCTCCAGTGCCTTAAAGCAGCTAGAAATAAAAATCTAAAATGATGAATTTGTAACCCATACCATACTCTGAAATCTATTCTACAACTAATTGTTGCAATGTACTTTGAAATTTACTACTTTTTGTACATGTATTATTTAAAGAGAAGGGAGAGTATAACAGAGAAGATAGGATTTAACAAATGAGTATGACTGTTGAATCATTATATTGATATTTCTGTTGGTCTCCAGCGGCTTGGAGCAACTAGAAGAAAAAACAAAAAATCATGGAACTGTAACCCATACTAAACTTTAAATCTGTTCTATAACTACTTGTTAAAATGTACTTGGAAATATATTGCTTTTTTGCATATCTGTTATATTTCATAACAAAAAAGTAAAAAAAAAGACATCATGTTGAGTGAAATATGCCAAACACAAGAGAATAAAGATTGTATGATCTCACTGTTGTTAAATAATGAGAATATGCAAATCTGTAGAGTCAGAAAGTAGAAAACACTTAACCAACAGCTGGGATGGGGGTAGGAAAAAGGGAGTTAATTGGGGTGATAGAACACTTTCGGTAATGGATGGCGGAGATGGTAGCATAATATTTTGAATGTAATTAACACCACTGAATTGTATATCTGAATGTGGTTAAAGGAGGAAATTATAGGTTTTATAAATGTTATCAAAATCAAAATAAAAAAAACAGAATTGTACAACACAAACGGTGAACCCTAATGTAAATTATCAACTCTAATAGCATCAATTATAATAACATTACTTCATCTATCATAACAAAGATACCAGAGAAATACAGTGGTAAAAATAAGGAAAATTGTTTATGTGGGGGAAGGGGGTATATCATTCTTTCTTATGATTTTTTTGTATTTCTACAACTTTTCTAATAAAAAAGTTTTCAAATAACTTTATAAACATCATTTCAGTCTTCCCATTCTTGTGCCAGCCCCTGGCAGTAAATTACACTCTAGGGAAAAACATTCAAATTTGCTAAAGAAACAAAGTATCTTATGTCTTGCCAGACACTTTGAACGGAACTTCAAGCTTTGCTACTTCCATTACTTCTATTTGTGTCCTATAAATTCAAATTCAACAAATATTTGTTGGGTTAATATTTATTGAGCCTTTGCATAAGGAGCATTATCTCATTAAATCATCAGCAAAGTAGAAATTATTGTCTGTATTTTATATGAGGAAACCCCAAACCGAAAGAGATGACATCATCTCTAACATCACACAGTAGAGAAGATTTAAGTCTTATTTTCCCAACGCTTATGTCAGGATATATATATATTTTAAGGTTCTCTTGGAAGACCACTTCAGAGTCGAGAACAGAGTTTTCTTTAATCTCATAGTTCTCAAAAGCATAAAAATAATCTCTCCCTTTACCATATCTTCAACCAATCACAAAAGAGAATGAATGGCTGATTCCTGCAATGCATTAAATTGGTCTCCAACGGTTTGGTAGAATCAGATGCCTGTTGAATGGATGCAATTACCAGCAGGGAAATAGGCCGGCATTAGCACCTAAGCACACACACAGTATGGCGTGGGGATGACTTGGTGAAGCCACAGACTTAAGGAAGAAAGAAGCCATTTTTAAAACCTTCCTGCAGACCAGAGAAAGTGAGTCTTTGCTCATTTGAAAACAACGTCTACATGTTAGAGAACAAAGCAGGAAAAAATACGAAAGAACTCACTGGATTCAGGCAGTGTGTGTGTGTGTGTGTTTCTCTTAATAAGTAATGCAGAGACATTTTTCATCTCAACGTGAGGCAAGACTTTCTTTATATAAAAGCAAAGGGAAAATACTAAATATTAAAAGTTAGTTATTCGGTACAAATATGATAGAGAATCATTTGATAAGAGTTTATAATCCATACGACTAACAATATAAAAGAGAAAAAAGGAAAGGACATTAATATATAATTCCCAGAAAAAAAGTAAAATGGCCAACAAATTAACAAGCCATTCTGTTCAATCACTAGTAATCAAACAACTACCAGTTGAAACAGGAACAATATACACTTTACTTGCCAACTAACAAATATTTAAATAATGATCATGTCTAATATTAGTGAGGATTTTCAGTATTAGGTGTTTTCATGTTCTGTTGGAATGCATGTGAGCTTAAAACTTGTTCATATATGTTAACCAAAATAAAGGTCTAAAAATACATCCTGAGGAAACAGTCAAATATGGGGACAAAAGTTTATGTATGAAAATATATGCTGTTGATTTACTTGTATTAAACAGGAACCTGGAATCCATTTATGTGTCCAATATGAGATCAATCAAACACATTATTATCCACACAGATGAAGAATATATAGCAGCCATTAAAATGGGTTGTGGACTATTTACCTACTTGAAAATAAGCTTTTTAATATATAATATTAAATTTAAAAGCAGGATATACAATTACACAGAGCATGATTCCAGCTCAGACAAAATTTTATATAAATATATATTTATGCAAATCTGGAAGGGAATATATTCAAAGTTGAATAGAGATTTTTCTTAAGCAGTGCAATATTTTACTTCTATACTTTTTGAATTTTGTATACCCAGTATGTATTATTCTTCAGCCCTCCAGCCCCACCCCTTATAATTTTAAAAGATTGGAGGTATCATCATGGTTTTTCACTTAATTTTCATGTGGGTTCTCGGTACATGTGGCACCAATACCAATTTCTTCAGGGTCTTAATTCTGTCAGAGATGGCTGGATGCCTGGTTTCTTGTTGGTTTTGTGCCTCAGTGAGGCATTTCTGTGTTACAGCTTTTTAATATTGCTACTGCTGGGCTTTCTAGACAAGCAGCCTGAAGAAATCTTCATTTAGTGGGCTTATTTGGGAGTTGTATATTTCCTTTGCCCCTAGACTCTGCTAAGAAAAAGAAAGAAAACGATAATTTCAAATGCAGCACACACCACTGGCTTCTGCTGTTGCTGACATCTGAACTAGTAGACTCTTATGATTTGATGTGTTGTAGTTTTATTGCCTTCAGCCCTTTTGTTCTGTGAATATTTTGCTACATTGGCTATGGATTTAAAGAGTCTTGTGACACTGCAGAATGTCAGAAACTGTGGCAAGTACATGAAATGAAACATCCTCTATACAAAAGATACAAAAATCTCAGGTCCACCCTTTACTGAGATGAGAACCATTTCCAGCTTAGAAAAGTGCTATATTTGATGGAAAATTGGGAATATTATATCTGTCCCTTACTTCTTCCCTCACACTCAGTTTAGGTAGCATTTGGATGGATGGAAACAGCAAGGGCTCAAATATAATTACTCTATAAATAATTAATACAGTACCATTATTATTACTTTAAAAATCCCATTTTGTAATGAGTCTCCTGATAGTAGCTGAAGCTTAATTTAGCCAAGTAACTGTTCTGCGCTAGGTAATGTGGCCCATTATATTTTGGGCTCAGAAGATATTTCCAGATGTAATGAGACAGTGGTGATCTATCACTCTTTCTGGGAGCCACTTTCTTAGAATGCCAGGGACATGTCTGAGTTTATTACCACTTTCCATGGGAGTTGTGGTAAAATTAGTTTGGTACTTGATTATACAATTATCTGTAGTAGAGCCCAAGTAACTTAATGTTCTTTGCTGTTCACAGAGGTCAAGTTCTAATTGAACACTTTTTTAATGCTTTTGATATGAAGTTAAGTGAAAATACCTCATACAGCTATCTAGATGGAGATAGATACATAGATGGATAGATAGACAGACGATAGATAAATAGATAGATAGATAGATAGATAGATAGATAGATAGATAGACAGACAGATAGATATTGATAGGTGGTATAAACTCAACTGTTTAAATGTTCCTAGGTAATTGTAATCTATGAGCATTTAAAGAAAGCATTCCAAAATGTTGGCTGTGATTATTTCTGAGTGATGACCTTTTAAAATCATTATATGGAATATTTTCTTCCAAATAATTCTCCCTATCTTCTACCATAGGCATAATTTACTTTCCAAATCAGAAAAAAAAGAGCTGTTTAAAAACAAGCGATGTCTTTCCAAAGCCTTTGCCCTGGCCTCACAGAAGGCATTATGAGACACCCACACTATGTACAAAGAGATTTCAATTGGATGAACCAGCCCTAGCACATCATCAAAAATAATTGACAGAAAATGCAATCCTTGAAGCTTTATTATCTCCATCTGACATCTGTAGTTCACAGGAAGGAGACTGATATATGGGTAATTAGAGGGCATCCAATATTCTGATCCCAGCTATCCTATTAGACTTGTCAGATGTATGAGTAAATGTCTGCATAACATAATTTGAGCCAGAAAATGTAAAGTGTACTTTGAGTATAAATCAATAATGCATAGGTTTTTAAATTTTCTCATAAGTATCTTTGATACTTACCCTGAAGGTAGTTGCAAAATACTAAGTCTCTGTTTCTATAGAGCCCATTGACTCAAAGGTAGAAGCCTGAAAAGTAGCTACCACCACAAAATAAAGATGGTTTGTAGTCACAGGACAGTCACTTATTTTAAATTAAAATGCCATGTGTTCCTTTGCCCAGAATGTTACAGGTCCACATGGTATGAGCACACATGGGCAGCAGTAGCTCTTAGGACCAGGACCAAGTCTCTTAGGAGCAGGACTTGAGGGTGCAGGTTCTCTGTGTCTCTGACTATTCCTCCCCCATCATTGGGTACCCATGCCCCGGGGGAGTCCTCCTTTACTCCCAGTTGAGAAGACCAGACCTGTTCTTTTTTGCCACAATGTTAACTAATGGAAATCCAGTAATGCCTTGCATGCCTCATACAATTTTACGATGGCCTTCCAAAGCTACAGCCCCAAGCCCTTAGAGAGTCTTAGTTTTTGAAAGCTTCCCTAGAACTGGATCAGTTCAGGAAAGAAGGGATTAGATAAAAAAAAAAATATGTTAGGAAAACTGGCTAACCACTTCTCTTCATACACCAAGAAACATTTCAGATATGTTATATTTCAAAAATTAAGTAGATGAAATAAAAAAATTCTTAAAGAAAATACAGGTAAATATTCCTGGGCCATTGGGATACAGAAGGACGTTACAAGCTTTATAGTAAAGTTTAAAAAAAGGAAGAGAATGATGAGTTTGAGTACAGAAAATATTTTAGACTGTTACATAGAAAACCTCCTTTAAAAAGTTAAAAGACAAAGAACAAACTGACCAAAGTTGTACAACATATGTTATGGACACAAATTCACTAAGTGTATTAAAAAAACTAAATATATAAAAAACTATCACATACCTAATTTATAAGATAAAGACATAATCGGAAAATAACAAAAGTCATTGTATTATTTAGGAGGTAAATTCTGCTGCATGAAGCAGAAATCCAAATAACAGTGACTTAAATAAGATAAGTACTTTATTTTCTCTTGTAATAAGAAATTTGTTGTTAGATGGTTGCTGACACTGTTACAGCAGGTAAAGATTCTAGAGCTGAGTATTCCTTAATCACCTTGGCTTTTCCCTTCCAATCACAATATGGCTGCCCCTCCTCCACCACTGTGCCTATATTCCAAGTTGGAAGAAGAGGAAATGATAAAAGCACATGACAGCCAAGTGTCACTCTACCAATCTGAAGTATATCTCTTTTGTCAGATTTTGCCACATAAGCATCTTTTTTTTTTTTTTACAAAGAAGGCTTTTAAATACCATTTTAAAAAAAATAAGTACATATCACCTTTCACAGAATTAGAATTGTTAGTGAAGAAAGAGAATATTTAGTAGGCAAACAGCAATATCTGTTGTAGTCAAGAATGTAAAATTCATAAAAAATACATAGTGCTTGTAAATATATATATATATATATACATATACTCAGACACACATTAGAAATCAAAATGAACTACAAAATTCACCTATAAAATGGATAAAAATTGAGAACAATGAAAGGTGCATAAGGACCTGAAGAAGCTGACCTTTTACCACTAATTCTGGCTATGGAAATCTGGAGACTAGTTTGGTAAAAGATACCGAAAGTATTAAAAGCATTCCATCTTTTTTATTCAAAAATTCCATCTCTATAAAATCTATTTAAGGGAACAATTGTGGAAGCGTGCAAAGATTAACTATAAAAGATGATCACTGTGTGATCATTCATTCATTCACCTGGAAAGCTTCTACAGCTGAGACTTCACCAGTCCAAGAAGGGTCGTGGAGTACAGAAGACTAGACTATGTAACCTAGTCCACTACTTCACTTCCTGCTTTCCCGTCTCCCTTCCTAATAGAACTCCCGAGAGTGAACCTGGTTTGGGTAAGGGTCCCTTTCATTTTGCCAGGGATTGAATCATCTATAATCATAACAATTTTAGTATCTTTAAGACCTTGTTGAGTTGCTAAAGTCAACAACAGAAAGAAAAAAAAATCTAAATAAGCCACTTCTGGAGATTATACCATCCGTGTGATTCCTGTTATGTTGAGGCAATAAATTTCCTTATTACTTATCAGTTTTTTTATTTTTTTTAAACAAACAAAGCAGCAAAACAACCTGAACGTGAGAAGTAGTATTTATTTTGTCTCTTACAACATTTGTGGAGGTCAGAGGACACACAATCCATATAAATAAGTATTAAAAGCCCTTGTAAAAAAAAAATAAAAACAAAAATAGCCTGCCATGGGGAAGATCCGTGTTCAAATCCTGGCCCTTGCGCTTTCCAAAAACAAATAAGCAAGCAAAGAAACAAACAAAAAACCAACCAAACAAAAATTCAACAAATGGTCTGCAATAACGGGGATACACACATGGAAAAAGAATGAAATATGATCCCCACCAAAATATTTTAGAAAATATTTTCTAAAAAAAGATTATCAGGGCAGGTCACGGTGGCTCAGCAGGCAAGAATGTTTGCCTGCCATGCCAGAGGACCCGGGTTCGTTTCCCAGTGCCTGCCCATGTAAAAAAAAAATGATTATCAATAACAGAGGGTAATTATGCTCTCTTTCTTTTGTCTTTGGTGACTGCCTTCCAGAGCAGAGCAATTTGGCATTGACTACTGGAATAAATAAAAAGAATATTTCTTTCTTTTTTTTTTTTTGAGCTCAAGAAAACCCAACTACTTTTAATTGTTTTGTTTTCTTAAATAATGCTTTATGGTAATTATTTTAACTATACTATTCAGTGTACTGTGTAAATATCTACCAAATAAAAGTAAACATTTTGAAACATGTAAAAGAAAACAAAAGCCCTTGCCCTCTGCAATTTTCTAGAATCCACACAAATTCCTGAGAGCCTGTTTTGCTCCTCATCCCTCTCTTTTGCTCTCTAAATCCTTCCAAACTACCCCACCTTGCATAGCTACTGTCTGTGCAAGAACTATAATTCCTTATACTCTGACTCTGGTTTTGTCTTTTAATCCTCACATACCAAGAACAGACTGAGAACACAAGTGAAAGCCAAGTAGACAGTGGCTGAATATTATATTTTGGGTAGGTGGAATAGGAAGTCTGAGAATTCTCAAACATTAACACTTTTGATCCCATAATACATCAAATATTTCTTGATCATATATTGGTGTAAGCCAGGCAATATGCAAAAGTGGTGAACAAATAAACATGATCCCTGCCCTCATGAAGCAAACAGTCACAGTGGAAAAAAAACATTAAAAAATGAAACAAAGTATATAATTAGAAATTTCCACAACATCTCAAAGAAAACAAAGAGGATGCTATGAAAAGACGTAATAGGGGAGAAGAGGAACATACCATGGATTAAGTGGCCATAGGAATCTTCTCTGAGTAGGTAATATTTAAGCTGAGAGTGCTCAGGAGAACAGTGGGGCAAGGACATCCAATGCGATGGAAAGGAAGATGTCAAGAATGCCTTCCAGGTCTTTTAAACTTTAAAGATGCCAGTTTTGGGGAAATTCAATTACAGATGTAAAATGATCTTCGACTCAGAGGATTGGATTTATTGCAGATAGATGATATTTTAAGCAATGCTGTGGATGAGATCTGCTAGGGAGTTAGTATGACAAGAAAAGAGAATTTTGATTGCCTGAGAGATAGAAAGAAAACCAAGAGAGTGTTACATCATGAAAGCCAAAAGAAGGGAGAATTTCAGGCAGTAGTGAGCTCAGGAATGAATGGATCAGGAAAGGAGCAGCCATTGGAAATAGGTCTTGAAGGAAGGGAAGAAAGCATTCTATTAAAAGGGAACAGTGTGAGAAGGCACAGTTGGAAAAGGAAGAGAGCACTATTGAGTTCTGTTGAGGCATAAGGAAAGTTTGGGGCATTTCAAGAAAGGTTCTGAATGTAGGTTGAAGAGCAGGCCATGGAGAAAAGAACAATTTTGGATTGGGTATTCAAATGCTTTGTTTCTTCATTGTTTTCAGGTTTCCTCTGACATATAGCCTTCACTGAGAGGCCTTCCCTGATTCTTGTCTAGAATTCCCACTTTTATTGACCCTCTACTCTGCTTTAGTTTTCTTTTCAGTAATTGACACTACCTACCATTATGATATACTTATCTGTCTGCTGTCTGTCTCTTCTTCTAGAAGGGCAGCGCCATGACGGCAAGAACTTAATTTTATTCACTGCTATATTTGCATTGACTGAACAGTATCCACTCCCTGGTAGGTGGTTAGTAAATATTTGTTGATTAATAAATGAAACCACGCAATACAAGTGAGTAGCTGGAAGTGAGGACAAATGGAGATACATGTGGGAAGTGTGAAAAGCACAGTGAAATTATGAAATCTTCATCAATTTAGAATGGGAAATGGATTTTATTAAAGGAGCATGTTGGGATTTCTGGGCCATGTAGAGTGTCCAGTTGAGACAGATGACCGTGAATTGTGGTATGGTTGTCTTTAGTGACAGTTAACTGACTGGATGTTGGGGCAGAAAAGATGTCTGGGTTTATCCATGGCTAGAGTTTTGCCATGTTCATGCAGCAGAGAGGAAGAGAGACAAATGGTTGGTTGTAATAGGCCGTGGAGTCCGTGCTGAGTAAAATGGACAGTCAAAACAGGAGGGAAGGTTGTGGGGAGAAAGAAATTGGTAGAGTCAATGGATTATGGTGTAGATGAAGCTAGAGAATTATTACAATAGTTATATAGCAAGTGAGCTGAAATGAGAGGATATTGGGATTGGAGAGAGCAATGTTTGAATTTTTGGTTTTAGGACTAATATTTCTCTAACAAGATATTGACTAAACAAATTATGACAAACAAATATATATATCTTTATAATGAAGTGTGATACAGCCATTAAATATGATATGTAAAAGAACATTTAATGACCTGAAAAGATGTTCACACTATATATAAGTGATAAAAAAGGAAACTACAAAACAATAAGAATAAGGTGGTGCAACAGTGGCTCAGTGGCAGAATTCTTGCCTACCACGCCAGAGACCCGGGTTCAATTCCTGGAGCCTGCCCATGCCAAAAAAAAACCAAAAACAAACAAAGAAAAACAATAAGAATTAAACCATAGCATAAGTGAAGTATTTGCATGGAATAAAAACTGGAAGGATACATGCTAAAATGTTCATTGTGATTATATCTAGGTAGCAGGATTATATGCCATTTTAATTTTTTATGTTTCCTAAATATACTGTAAATATGTAATATTTTATATTCAGAAATAAACCTTGATATTTTCTTAAGGCTTACTGATATTAGAGCACTCTATTGAAATGCAGAGTTACCTGAAAAGAGGGGAAGATGTGATATTTAACAGTTGACATCTCATAGATCATTAGCTCAGTAGAGATATTACACATTAATGAGGTCAGTGCCCTTGTTTCAGATGTCATCGCCGTGGGCAACGAGAGTGAGGGCGGACTCCTCTAGATTACACAGTTAGTGAGCAGCAGAACTCAGATAAGAAGGCTGATGCCCTCACCTCTGAGCAGTGCTACCCGCTTCCCGACACCGTTTTTCCCAAGCACTGCATCACCAGTTGAAAGAGGCACCTCGGAGTAGACAGGCTCTTCCTCATTCCACATTTCACACTTCTTAGGGAGCTGCTCTAAGACATTTATAAGACTAAAAGTAAGCATGTCTTGAATGGTCAAATGGCAGAAGAAATGAATTGTAGAAAGCATTTATAAGACTGGGTCTATTTCCCAGATCATGTCTTTTCCTCATGAGGAACAGGCAGTCCCATTCCATTTTCAAGCCAGGTTAAAATAGTGTCTGAGAGATTCCCACATCATTCTTAACAGAGAAGTTACTCCACATTTTTTACAGGCTACAGTCGTCTCTTTAGCTAGGGCATGATGTGTTTCACATTCCTTAGAAAGGTGGTGCTAATATTTAATGATTGTTGTTTGATAATATCATTTCGATCTTTAAAGCATGTACCTTATCAAGCCTGTTATTTATTCTAGATCATTTAAGTGGTTGAGATCTGTTTTCTTTAGTCTCCAATGGTCAGAGGGTTGAGACCTTGGAGAGATTTCATAGTAGCTCTATATTCCTCCTTCTGCAGTATTTCATTATTTGGATTTTGGTGTTATTATTTATACAAGAGTTCTGGAGGGTGCATCAAAGAAACAAAGGCAGAAGGTAGGAGCCCAATTCCATAAATGAGTACCAACTACTCTTGAAAGAACTGAACCCACAGTCTTCTGACTTTTGAGATACAATACTCTGCCTCAGGCTCACCTTCTCCATCTTCAGTCTGCCAACCCACTGCTGCCAAATGACTCCCCCTGGATCCCAGCTGTGACACTGCCATAAGTTCTATTCCAAAATCGTCTCTGCCTTCCATGAGCTGTCCCAAACCTTCTGGAAACCTCAACCAAACTGACCTGTGCTCCTGGCTCTTCTCGCTTCGTGACTCCATACACAGTGTTCCCAGATCTGGATTCCCCTTCTTCCTTCCTTCAAGCCCTAATGCAAATGCTGGCTCCTTCAGGAAGCCCTTTTAGATGCCCAACAAGAAGTAATCTCTTTCTCAATCCTATGCACTCCATTAACTCCTTGGTTCTACCTCCTTACAACATTCACTGCTTTCTATTTTGACTAAAGACCATTTATTTAGTTGTCTTAACTCTTCTAAAGTTGATGGAAGGTGATGCAGGCATTTTGCTCATTTCTGTGTGTCCTAGAGATCCAGGTACATAGTAGATGTGGATGGATTCTGAGTGCATATAGACTAGATAAGTGTCTTCTGTAAAAATATGCAGAGATCCAATGACTCATTTCTGGGGTCTTTTGCAAAGTATATATTCGATTTAAATCCTTGGCTGTAAATATGTCAAAAAAGCAGAGCAACTTCATAATTTTACTCTGTTGGTAATTCTCCTATGTCCTTGATAAGTGGTTTCTGCCCCCACCAACACTGGCTTAAAATGTCAGCAATAAGAGCTGAACTTGAGATATGGTGGAGGATCTATGTCCATGACTGGCATAAATAGCATTATGGTGTAATGCAAAGAAGCTGCAGTGTGATCGACAGGACATCTTTGAGCAACTGAACTCAGTGACTGATTATAGCTGGGGGATGCAGGTGGGGGCAGGAGTGTGACAATAACACTAACTTTGTTCTTCTCCACAGAGAAGTGCTTTATGACACAGCCTCAGGAGAGAAGAGATTTTTTCTTTAGACTCTTTCTATGTGGAGCTGATATTTCATCATGGTCATGATGCATTCTGTGAGGTTTGGGAATACAAATTACGTTATCATAATGATGTTGGCCATTGATCGAGCCCTGACATTGTACTAGGTACCACACTTAGTACCTAGTTTAGTTTTCTCAACAGCTGTCTGAGGTAGGTATTACAGTAATCCCCATTTGTGGGCCTGGAAAGAGAAGCATTTGGAGGGTAAGTGACCTGAGAAGGTCACAAGTAGGGTATGTGGGGGAGGCAGACTTTGAGTCAGTCTGGCTGCACCAACGCCTGCCTTCTCATCAGTATGCGCCACTCCCGGTCATGAAAAGCCCTAGACAGAGAGTCAGGACATTGGCGTCTCCCAGCTTGGCACAGGAAAGGAAAAGTGCATTAAGGGAGAAACCCATCAAAATGTTCTGTTTCTAAAATGAAGGCTTCAATGAGTCAATATTTCATCTTATTACTATACCTGCAATTTCAGAAATTATAAGTTTGGCTCTAATTGATCTTTCACACCATAAATAGCTCAAGTGATTGCTTTAGCATTTTAAGGCCCCCAGTGAGAGAAATATACCAGGAGTCCTGATCATTCTCTTCCATTAGGGCATCCCATGTCCTACCACCTTTTTTTTTTTTTTTTTTTTGAGCAAAGTCTGTTGACCTAGCTGCCAAAAGTATTAGAATCATTTAATTAATCTCATTTCTTCTTGAGAACTGGTGACTCTCTAAATGGGCCAGATGGAAGGCCAAGTTTCGATAGCTTTAAAAAGTAATATATGAGGGCTTTCACAGTCAGGTGTCTGCCTAACCTCTTTTCCCTGACCCTGGCTTCTTCCTACATGCATCCTATGTTCCAGCGAAGCTGAGGCTCAAATTCACCCTATTTCCACCTCTCTGTCTGCATTGCAGTAGTGCCGTGGCCAGACACGCTGACTTCAATACTGAACAGACCTCAGTGAGAGTCCTGCCTCTGGGACCTCGGGCAAACACCCTTCCTCCACGAAGTAGCAACTTTCCCATCTGTTAAATGGAGGTAAGAAAAGAACCTTCACCACAGGGCAGCTACTAGGATTAAATAACTCATTCAAATATTTTGCCATAATTACCAACACATACCTGAGCATTTGAAGAATGCTTGCTCTGATTATTGGGGGTGAGAAAGTGGCCATCTTGCCACTCCCTTCCTCAGTCTCAAATTGAAGTATCTGTCCCTTTAGGGTCCTTTTGCAGCCTGTGCTGTTTCTAGCATAACAATTATTACACCCATTGGTAATTGTCAATTTTGCTTATAGTGACGATTTGCTTGTATGAATTTCGCACAATTTACTTCATTTGATTGTGTACTCTTCAAGGACAGGGACTATAAATTTAATTTCTTTATTTCAAATGCCTGCTACAGTGCCCCATATACAGTAGGTATTTAATCAGTGAATAAATGAACTTTTATACCTTGCATTGTTTCCTTAAGATGCTTTTACTTACCATGATCTCATTTGAGCTTCTCAAAACCCTTCATGAGATAGATATGGCAGAAATCAACATTTATTGCTGAGGACAAAGTGACTTTTCCAAGATCAACAGAAAATTGATGACCGAGTTTGAGCTTAATTGCAGGTGTCTTGACTTCATCCAGTGCTCACTCACTAAAGGCTGAGGAGCCTAAGGATTACGAGTATGGACTTTGGAAGCAGCCAGACCTGATTTAAAAATCTACCCCCCTCCACTCAATAACTGTGGCCCAGACCAAGTTACTTATCCTCCAAAACATCCATTACTTAGTCGTAAAATGTGGATAACCATAGTACCTATTTCCCAGGCTCAAAGCATGAACTCAGTACACACCAGTCATTACCATAAGGATGAAACTATGGGCCCTTTTTACCAAATCCCGCAGGACACATTGTGACTCTGAAACAGAAAGTCTAACAGAGCAAGGCAAAGGCTGTGAGCCTGATATTGGTCTTATCCCCCCAAACCTGCATTACAAGGTCCCTCACTGCAGAGAAAGAAAGGGCGATTTTGTATCCCTCTCCATTCCTTTCCCCAGTTGTCAGCAGTCTGTTGCTGAGTTCACTAGCTCCAAGAGGTGCTGTGACTGCACTGCAGCTTCTTTCATTGTCCCAATAATTTAATTTATGCCAGTCTATCTCAAGTTCAGCTCTGATTGCTATAATCTTAACTTGGTGGTGGAAAAGGGGGATCTGGAGAGGGGAGGAATCATTTGCCAAGGATGTAGGGGAATGAGACATCAAACACTAACCCATAAAGAGAATGAAGCCCAATGTTTTGCCTTCATACTGTAGCCAAGGATTCAAACCTGAGACTCCAAAGATTAAAGACTCTGGGCTTCTGCACTTATAAAAAAAAATGTTTGGCGCATGGATTCAACATTTGCTCAATAGCTATTAAGTACCAGCTTGAAGGAGAATTAGGAATTAAAACAGATTAGCTATATAACCACCAAGCAAATATTTATCTAAAAGGAAAATAAGGTACATAAGAAAATTGTTATAAGACAAAATAGAAGGCTATGGAAATAAAGTTCAGAGCAGTGAAAGGAGCAGATATTTGAATCCATCTTGAAGGACGGGGGAAGGAAATATAGGAAGAGGGTACAGTGTGAATGACGGCATAGAACAGAAAAAGCCAGGCACGCATTAAAGCTTGGTTTGGGTAAAGCAGAGGAAGGTTTGGGCAGCTCATGGAAGGGGTTGAGAGCAAACAATGAAGAGACAAGAACTATTTTGAGCAATGGCTGATGACAATCAGCCTCTCCAGGGAGAATCCTCAGATGCAGTGAATGGGGTAGGTAGACTGGTATTTGGGTGACACTGAAGCTCAGAGACCTCTGAGGCAGGTTCTGCCTCAAACCTCAGAAGACCATGAGTGGCAGTTCTTTCATATGTGGTTTGTACTCACTTATGAACAAAATTCATAGCTTCTTTCATCAGTTCTTTTGCTGGACTCTCCTGAATCCTGGTGCTAGTTTTAACATCAAAATCCAAATGAAGAAAACTTTGAGAGGGGTGACAAAAAGCCATGTAAAGACCAAATCACAGCTTCTCTGAGACTTGAATAATTGAAACAAAGAGCTACCAAGCCAGTGAATAACAGATCCTGATGAAAGGAGCCATTTGCTTAAAATATCTCCTATTTCTTTCTTGAAGTATGGGCTGAACATAGCATAAGTAATAGAGACTGAAGAGGCCTTGTTAAACCTCAGTGCCTAGAGCAATTTCCCAAGAAGTTTCATGTTCTCCTCCTGAGAGGTAGAAAAGGGCAATTAGAAGCAGGGCTCTTATAGCCTGGCATTCAAGGCGGAGCAGACAGCCGTACTGGAGCCAGGAGCTCCACCAGATATGCATCGTGGGCCCTCTCAGTCTCTGTTGCTGGGGGTGGGGGGGAGGACAGATTTGTACATCTGGATGAAGCGATGCTTTCTTCACAGGAAACCAGCTGGAGCTGGCTAGGTGAAGGATGAGGTGTGCATCTGTGTTTTATAAACCAAGAACAGTTGCTGTGACATCCCACTGCTACTCAGACTGGCTTGGGATCACGTGCCAGACTAGTGCTGACAGAGTTTACCCTTCTTTATGGCTTAGAGGAATAAGGCCGGAAAATCGGGCGATGGGTAGCAGAGCAATGAGGTCTCTGAAGATCCAGGGTGAAGGTAGAGTGAGAGGTCAGGCAGGGATCTTCTGGCAACGGGCTGGCATGGTTGGGGTCCTTCAGTGCATCTCACAGTTGTTGTCCATTGCCTAAGGCGCTGTGGCCCCTGTAGAACAATGCCATGCACTGCTGTAATAATGATCCTACGATGTAAATAGTAAAAAGTGCACCGCATGTGTGCTGCTAATGAATTTTATGGATTCAGGAGACCCAGATTTATTTACTAAGGCTGTCTCATTCTAAAAATATTATATAAATCAATTAATCATCTGATTAGACGCTAATTCCTATGTTAGAAATTTATCTAACACAGTAATAATTCTACTACATGCTAGCAGCCTCAGTGAAAAATTAAAATGATATTCAGACTGTACCTTCTACACTGGATACAAAATTCCTCCAGAACTGGATATAGTAACCATCACCCTGAAGAACCCTTAAAAATCAGGGGCATAATCATTTGCTTTTTTGTAAAACACTTTTAAAATTGTTAAATATAACATATATACAAAGAAAAGAAAGAAAGAGCAATGATTTTCAAAGTACACAGATTTCAGAGTTTGTTATGTGTTGCCATTTCACTATTTCAGATTTTTCCTTCTAGCTGCACCAAAGTATTGGAGGCTAGAAGAAATATATCTTTTTCTTTTTTTTTTTTTGGTGTGAAAAATAACATATATACAAAAAAGCAATCAATTTCAGGGCACATCGCAACAATTAGTTGTAGAACAGATTTCAGATTTTGGTATGTGTTGCAGTTCCACCATTTTCGGTTTTTATTTCTAGCTGCTCTAAGATACTGGAAGCTAAAAGAAATATCAACACTTTGATTCAGCACTCATAGTCATTTGTTAATCCTGACCTTCTCCACCATCTCCTTTGATCTTTCTCTCACTCTTTAGGGGTATTTGGGCTATTATGCCCATTCTAACTTTTTCATGTTGAAAGGGGCTGCTGATAATATGGGATAAAGGCATGGAACTAGTTGATGTTCTGGGGAGGCTTGTACCTCTTTTTTTTTTTCTGTCCAGGGACCCATCTGGAGGTTGTAGGTTTCTGGAAAGTTACCCTAGTGTATGGAACCTTTGTAGAAACTTATATAATGCCCTAGGTGTTCTTTAAGATTGGCAGGAATGGTTCTTTTCATTTTCTTTTTTTGTATGCTGAATGGCGGGTGTCACATTTCATTTTTTTTCCATGTAAGTATCCCCTATTGTAGCACCATTTTGCTGAATTTTTGTTGGTTTGGTTTCTTTCTGTTTGTTTGGGAAGTGAATGGGCTGGGAATTGAACCCGGGTCTCCCACATGGCAGGCGAGAATTCTACGATTGAACTACTTTGCACCCCCGACAGGAATCGTTTTGGTTGGGGTTTGGCAAGCTATGATAGGTAGCAATGTCTAACTGTAGCTTGCATAAGAGTGACCTCCAGAGTAGCCTCTCAACTCTATTTGAACTCTCTCAGCCACTGAAACGTTATGTGTTGTACTTCTTTTCTCCCTTAATCATTTGCTTTTATCATATAAATTAAGTAGCACTAAAAAACCATACTTATCTTTTTCCCCAATGACCTCTCCTATTTAAAAGCCATGTTTGTGGAATTCAACCACTATTAAGTTTTTGGGGGTGACTCTCCAAATCCTGGTTTTTGAAAGCAAATGCCTCTCTGTAGAAGAGGTTGGTACATTGCTAACATTTATAGGCCTGTACTCATCCTGCAGTGTACTTATTTCGCCACTAGATGTTGGTCTTGTCGTTTTGATAACTTTGAAACAGGTTGTTTTGCCCTTCAGAAATCAATGTCATAGGTACGTTTTAAAAAGATCCAACTAATTATACCTGTCTAGTTATTAATATATAGCATACTATATAAATAGAGATTCAATTCCTTAGTCTCAGAGCTTTCTCTCCCAGAACCTTTGCATCTGATTGCTCTTGAGGGCAGATACACAACTGTAATCCAAGGATTTCCTGCATTCTCAATCCTCATTTGCACCTATTCCTGGGTATCACATTTTCCTCTTTCTTTACTTACAAGCTTGCTTTTCTAAAACACATCCTCAAGTTATTTTGTAAGAATCAGT
>PVIY010032039.1:0-29352 GCA_004026745.1 Myrmecophaga tridactyla
AATTTGGGCAGAGGATAGAAAACTATTTGTAAAGTCTCCTTGAAGTCCTGAGGAGAAACGAGGAAGTACTAAAGCTCCCCACCTGGGGAATTCCTGATATTCGTGCAAGTACTGGGGACTACCGATTTAATAGCCGAATCTTGGGGCTTGCCCTGATGATACTTATTCCTGCAAAGAAGAATGTAAGGCTCCTTGTAAATATGCCTAAGAATCAACCGCAGAGAACCTCTTTTGTGGTTCTGATGTGGCCTCTCTTTATAAGCCAACTCAGCAGATAAACTCACTGTCCTCACCTCCTACATTGGGGTGGAAATCATCCTGGCAATGTGACACATGACTCCCAGCGATGAGCTGAGACCCGACATCATGAGCTTGAGAAAATCATCTTGACCAAAAGGGGTAAGAGAAAAATGAGACAAAACAAATTTTCACTGGCTGAGATATTTCAAATAGAATAGAAAGGTTATTCTTGACATTATTCTGGTGCATTATATAGATATCCCTTTTAGGTTTTGGTGTACTCGAATAGTTAAAAGGAAGTACTAGAAATGGTTAAACTGCATTCCCGTAGCATTGATTTCTGAAGAAGATTGTATAACTTTATAGCCTTAGCAACATGATCATGTGAATGGGAACACCTCGTGGCTGTCCCTTCCTTTATCCAAGATACGGGTGATTGAGTAAGAAAATAAGGATAAAGATTAATAAATAATAGGTGGGGATGAGGGGTAAAAAATATTGGATAGATTGCAATGCTAGTGGTCAATAAGAGGGAGGGTAAAGACTAACAGATAGATGGGTTTCTTCTCTCTCTTTTTCTTTTTTTTCTTAATTTTGTTTTCTGGAGTGATGCAGATGTTCTGAAAATGATCATGGTGATGAATACACAACTGTGTGATGCTTTTGTGAGCCATTGATTGTACACCATGTATGGACTGTATGTGTGTGAAAATATCTCAATAAAAATATTTTTAATTCCATCATTAGCACTGACCTCTTCCCGACACTCCAAAGTTTTTTTGATTACCTGCAGGTTTCATTTAAACAACTTGTTCCCTTAAACTCCTCTCTCTCAGTGAAGAATAAAATTATTCACTGATGTGCTCCAGTAACAAAAAAAATCTAGTAGTTGTCCTTGATTTTCTTATACCCCACCACAAAATTTTGAGAAAGTCCATCTTGAAAACAGGTGGCAGATATGGTGGAGTTTGTTCCAACTTCTGCTCGTACTATAGTCCAGGCCACAGGCGTTTCTGGTGTACTTGGCTGGAAAAGCCTTGTAATTGATCTCTCTACTTCCACTTTTGCCTACTTGCCTTCTATTTGCAGAATGATTCTTAGAAGCATAAATAAATACCCTGCATAAAACCTTCATCAAGCTGATCATATTTGGAATATTTGGGAGCTCAAATATCTGCCTTCTGGTCTTACCCACCTCTTGTGACAATCTGCTTTGGCCTTGGCAATCCACCTACAGTGACCTTCTTGTTGATACCTGAGTCCTAAATGCATGAGAGAACTCACATTGGAGAGAAATCGTATGAGTGTCATCTACATGGGAAAACTTTCACTCATCCTTCTACACTTAGGCAGCATGAGAACTCACAAAGAAGGAAATCATATGGGTGTTTTCTGCGTGGGAAAGCCATCAGTCCTATTCGCTTAGAAGACATGCATGAACTCACACTGGAAAAAAAAAACAATATGAATGCTAGATATGTGGGAAACACTTCACCAGCCATAGTGAGTCACAGGTTACTAAGAGTCCTCCCACAGATTGTTTGCAACAGACTCTGGTCACCAATATCTACCAGCCAAATGGGAGCCCAGTGTTATGGTGTCAAAAAATGTCAAATTTAATAATAGTATATACGTTACTATGATAAAAATAACAAATTATTTAAATAACAATGAGTAAATTAAACGCAAAATAAATCTTACAGGCACATCAGAAAGATTTCTCTTGATCCAAATATGTTGTTGACTCAATCGTAGGATGCTGAGCAGCTCCCTGGTCTGTACCCACTGGATTTTATCGGTGTGCCCCCTCCCCTGTTTCAAGCATTGCCATGTTGCCACAGGGAACCAGATTTCCCCATGAGTGAGAACCACTGGCTGAGAGACTAAAAATTGCAAATATCTCTACAAAGTTCACAATAATGCCCCAGCCCTTACTTCTTTTATAGCCTTAGGAAGATATGGAACTCCAGCTGTTTCTAAAAGTGTGAAATTGGGTCCATAATAGTACTGCTTTTATAAAATGGATTTTTGTATGACTTCAATAGGAAAATGCATATAAAGGTATTATGTTCAGTAATGTTGGATAAAGAGATCAAAACATATCTCTTAATTAACAAATATTTAAGTAAAAGAATAGATGATACTTCTTAACTTGCCTTATAGGAAGGACATTCCTAATTGAATGAACAAAAGTGTGATCAAGGAGTTTACTGCTTTTGGTTTCATATTCAAGAAGCCCAATTCTCCACTTGGGTGAAAAAGAGAAAAGAATGTTCTGGAGAGAACAATGCAGGCTGTATCCTCACCCCAAGTCCAGGCTTTGGAAACACCAGCCTTTAGTGAAGATGGCTTCATCACCTATAGAGACGGAGAAAACTTCAGTTCAAAGGATGGGAAAAGTGGGAAAAGGTTAAACCAATGTGAGGAAGCAGAATCCATATGCAGGAGTGATAGAACCTGGAATCACCAAATGCAACCTGGTCACTTAGGGAGTTAGAGTCAGCAGGAACCATTTCCATTGTCCCCTGACCAGTGTCGCAAAAGAAAATGATGACTCAGGGGGAAGCAACAAGGGAATATGCTAATGAGAAACACAGAGAGAAATGTGCTAATGAGAGGCTAAAGGAAAGCTGTAAATATCTCCTGTGCTGCTGCTGACTCTCATCCTCTGCAATTTGGACTGAAAGGAACAAGGTGGTTTCTTTGTGGCCCTAACTCTGGTGAGCAGAGGAATTCCTGACTCTTCCTGCTTTCTTGTCTGGGGACAGAGATTTCGTCTCCAGAATCCACCTCCCAGGCAAGAATTCAGACTTCTGCAGGGACTCCTAACTCTCTGAAATGCTTTCAGGTGAGACGCGAAGCCCAGTAGATAATGCAAGAAAGGGGAGAGAGAATGGACAACAAGAACTCTGTCCATGGTCATCTGAAACATAATATTACATAGACAAAAAGTGAGAGATCTCCGTACTTCTTTGCGTCCTTGACTAATAAACTAATATTTTATTTATTATATTTTAAAAAATGTGCATTGGATGGAGAAGTGTGTGGATCATTGTAGAAAATCAGAGATGTGAATGGGAGACCAATTAGAGGATGCAATGGGAAGAAGTAAGCGGTTGCAGGAAAAGTAGAATCTCTGCCCGAATAATTTTGCCATTAAGAGATTTATGGGGCATTATCAGATCAAAAACGTGCATCAGAGAGAAAATATTTTTTGCTACTTTAAAAATTGGCTATATTTGAACATGGTTGTGTATTTATGAGAAAGACAGATAAGAGATGTACATACAACCTTGCAGCACTGTTCATATACATTGTGGCAGGCTGACATGCTCTCTCATTTTGGTTATTCACCTGAAAACCAGTTTCATTTAATAGGTGATTAGGAGAATAATACAGTATAGCTCATTGAAATAATTTCATTACATGTGAGGTTGAATATGTTTATGATATTTTTAGCCATTTCCTTGCTGTATTTCTGTCTCTATTCAAGTTTTTGTTTTTGTTTAACTGTGATCTGAGAGTCTTTATTCTTGTTTATGCTTGGATGTGTTCAAAGAAAAATTGAATATTTTCCTACCAACTTCTTTTTTTGTCTTTTAACCTTTTTCTGAATTTATAGTTGTTTCTATGGGAAATGGTTAAAAATTAATTTTCTTTGGTCAAATCAGTTGGTGCCACATATTGTGATTCCCTGTTATTTTTCAAACATAAGATTTTCAGCATCCTTTGTGTTGATGAATTACTTTGTATATGTGTTGCCATCCTGCTTTCCTATTGTTACAGTTTGACTTTTATGGTAGATGTTTCCCACATATCATCTCCTCTGTCACGATTTCGAAGACATTCTTATTTTGCCTTCAATTAAAGAGAGCCTTTAAGTTTTTCATCAACATATTTCATCAATATATAGTCATACAATTTTAAAATATAACTTATCCGCACAATGTAAATTATAGCTAGTTGAATAATGCCTGTTTGTTTGTTCCTCCTGTATTTTTGGGTAGGGCCATCAACAACATGGAACCAGCAAATGAAATAGAAATTTCAGAATTTTATCTTCTGGGAATTTCAGAGGAACCAGAACTGCAGCCCTTCCTCTTTGGGCTCTTCCTGTCCATGTACCTGGTCACCGTCACTGGGAACCTACTCATCATCCTGGTGACCGTTTCTGAAGCCCACTTGCACACGCCCATGTACTTCTTCCTCTCCAACCTGTCCTTTGCTGACATCTGTTTATCCTCCACCACTGTCCCAAAGATGCTGGTGAACATCCAGTTGCACAGGAGAGTCATGACTTATGCAGGCTGCCTCACCCAGATGTCCTTTTTTGTACTCTTTATAGGGTTGGATGACATTCTCCTGACTGTGATGGCTTATGACTGCTTCGTGGCCATCTGTCATCCCTTGCATTACATGGTCATCATGAACCCCCGGCACTGTGTCCTGCTGATTCTAGGGTCCTGGATCATAATTGTCCTGTATGCTTTGTTACAAAGCTTACTGGTGTTGCAACTGTCCTTTTGTGCACCCTTGGAAATCCCCCAATTTTTCTGTGAATATAATCAGATGATCCATCTTGCGTGTTCTGACACCTTCCTCAATGAGATAGCGATGTATTTTGCAGCTGTGCTGCTGGGTGGAAGGCCATTCATTGGCATTGTTTTCTCCTATTCTAAGATTGTTTTCTCTGTACGTGTAATCTCATCAGCTCTGGGGAAGTATAAGGCATTTTCCACCTGTGCATCCTACCTCTCTGTGGTCCTCTTATTTTATTGTACGAGTATTGGTGTGTACATGAGTTCTTTCTCTATGCCTAGTGCACACGCAAGTGCCCAAGCCTCAGTTATGTACACTGTTGTCACCCCCATGCTAACCCCCTTCATCTACAGTCTGAAGTACAAAGAGCTAAAGGGGGCTCTGAAGAGAATCCTTGGTGGAAGAGCATAAAATGTTCATTGGTCCTGGGGCTGAAGAAGTGCAGTGATGGAAGAATTCAAACCCTCAGTGAATAAGTTATGATTCTTTGAAATTTCATGTCAATTAAACATATCATTGAGCTATGACATTAAATACGTTGAAGAAAAGATTAAATTATGCATGCTATTACTAAAGGAGAGAATTGCTGTTGGTGATTTTCATCAACTCATAAAGTAAATCTTGATTTTGATGTGCAAGATATTGTGCACTGGGGTGCAAGACTGGGTTGCATATTCTGTACTACTAATGGGAAATAAATAAGAGTCTTCATTCCTCTAAAGTAAATAGCTGAACTTTCTTTAATTTTTGCCAGAAATATTAATTTAACAAAATTGAATCGTGCATTTAATTACAGCACAATCTATTGACTGACGCTTCCTTCCAACTTTTATAATTTTAATATTCAAAACTCTGTTCAGTCTTCATGGTGAAGTGATGATTTACTCAAGAGCTTGAAACCCAGCCTAATGATTCCTCTGGGAATGGAGTGTTGTGAGTAAGGGCCAAGTTAATCCTGAATACAGATGCATGTCCATTCAACATCTACTGCTTAACCCAAATGGAATCTCAAAGGAAGTCAGTTTTGTTTTTTTTTTTTGCATGGGCAGGCCTGGGAATTGAACCCAGGTCTCTGGCATGGCAGGCAAGAATTCTTCCTGCTGAGCCACTGTGGCCCACACAAACCATCACTTTTTAATATGCTGCTCAGAAATCAATTGTAATTGCAGTGTGATCATAAATATTGCCCTCAAATATCTGAAGGAATCCGCGATATAAATAGCAGTTGATTTTTCTGTCTGCCATTCGGCTTACACTGATTATTTTCATGACTTACATCTAATCATTGAATTAGGAAATCTTGGTGTATGTGTTTTATGCATATACATTGGGATGTGTGCTAGACCTTATGTTCTAGATTATGCAGATGGATAATAGATATGACTCCATTTCTCTAAACAAAAAACTTTCCTTTCTCTATATTCCTCAAAAACTTTAAAGGACATTTACTTGACATATTTTTGTATTTCCTCTTTCCTCCAAATCTTTTATCATCTATATATTCAAAACTCCTTTCAGTCTTCATGAACAGATTAAGACTTACATAAGTGCTTGAAATCATTCCTGAAATACTCTCTAAAATAGAGTGTATTGATTCAGGGTCATGAGTTATTCCTGCATAAACATGCATTTCCCTCCAACATCTCCTGCTTTCTTGCAAGGAAACCTCAGCAGTAGTCACTTTTTAATACTCTTATCTGAAATAAACTTGAACAATTGAGTGATTATGCATGCTTTCTTCAAGTGTCTTATGGAATGACAAATAATAAGAAGCAGCCGATTATTCTTAATGTCCTCAGTTCTTTTCACATTGTTTATCGCTTATTGTTTCATCTAGTAATTGCTTCATAACAAACTGTCTCAAAAGTAAGTGGTTTATGGGTTGGCCACGGGGTCTCAGCAGGCAGAGTTCTCACCTGCCATGCCAGAGACCCGGGTTCAATTCTTGGTGCCTGCCCATGTAAAAAAACAAACAAACAAACAAAAACACTAAAAACAAAAAGTAAATGGTTCATGAGAATGCTCTATTATTGTAGCCAAGTCTGTGTTGTGGAGATAGTTTGATCACTGCAATGTTTCTCATTGCAGTACAGTCAGCTGTTTGTCAGCTATGAAGGCTCGGCTGGTCCTGGCTGTGCCCCCTCACATATTGGGATTAGGTGGTAATAGGCCGGTCTAGGGTGCACTTAACGGTGATTTTTCCTCCACATTTCTCTCATCTTACAACAGGCAAGTCTGGGGTTGTTCACACGGCTGAGGAAGAGACCCAAGGGAGATCTGCAGAAACTGAGAAGCTCTTGATGTAAAACTGTTTCTTCCACATTATTCTCTTGGCCAAAGAAAATTAAACACTTTCAGCCTAACTAGAATCAAAGGTGCATAAACAGACTCAATTTCTCAATAGGGGAAATTTACAGTCTAACGGAAAACACATGGATTTAGAGTAAGGTGGAAAAACGGGCCATTTCTGTAAACAGTCTACCTCAAAAAAGAATTTCAGTTCAATTCAATAATCTGCATTGGGCTCTTTGAAAACCCAATCCTTGAATGATGACATTTTCCATTTTGCCCTAAGTGGCATGGTAAAATTCTTGGAGAACAGGGTACAGAGTCAACCTATATTTTATAAGCAGTGATGGAATTTCTACTCCAGATCATCATGGCTTCCTCAAATATAAATACAAAAAATTGAAAATTCTCCAATGGTTAAACCTGGAGCATTGGATGGGTTTCAGTTCTGTTCATTTTCTCAAAAAGTAGATGCAATCCAATTATCCACAACTGATAGATGGATAAACAAGATGTGGTTTATACTTACAATGGAATATCACTGACTCATAAAAAGAATTAAGTAATAATTTATACTCCAACATTGGTAACACTTAAGATATCATGCTGAGTGAAATGAGCCAGACACACGCAAAAGGACAAATATTATATCAACTAGCATCTATGAAATACATAGAGTAAGCAAATTCATAGAGATAGGTAACAAATTACAGAGCACCAGGTAACAGGTGCTAGGGAATTGGAGAGACATTTCTTAATGGCTGCTTAATGATTCTATTTGAAAGGCTGAAAGTTTAGGTATAGAATGTTAGTTATGGTAATCAAATATATTCAATGTAATTATTACTAGTGAATCATACATTTGAAAGTATAAGATTATGAAATATTGAGTTTCAGTATTGCAATAAAATTATTTTAAATTTTTAAAGTATTTTTTATTTTTTCCAATTTAAATGAATAGAAATAAGTTAGTAGAAACATGCCAGGATGCATAAAAGTTCTAAATGTATTTCTTGTCATTAATAAAGATTTTATAAATGAGGGACTCCATAACAGGTCCTAATTTGTGTTACAAATATTATATTTCCAAGGGTTTTAGCAAAGTCTCATCAAGAAAAAGAGTGTAGCATCCATGGTTTATGTCAAATAAACAGTTATCCACTTGGTTGGAAAGGACAATAAGAAATTTCTGGAGACAACAGCAAGGGCTGTACCCTCCCCCAGAATCAGTGCATTGAAGATCCAATAAAGTCAAGATAGCTTCCCCCACCTTAGACCTCGGATAAACATTATTTCAAGAACTGGGTGGTCTTTTATTTAGGTGGCTAGATCAATAGAATTGAGATGAGTTTATGGACGTTGAATCATACAACTGGATTCATCTCAAAACCTGGTCTCTTGGGAACAGACAATCAGCTAGAGAATTTTTTCTGTTCACACTACTTTAGCAAAGAGATATGATGGATCAGTGATGGGAGTAACAAGAGACAATTGTGCCTAAAATACAGCTATTTCGTGAATTTCTCTTCTGTGGTTGTCTCTAATCTTATGCTTGCTCCTTCAGGTACATGGGACATGGTTTTAATCTTTGGCCTCTTAACACTGACTGGCAGATGGATACCTGACTCTGTCCTGCTGTCTTTTGTTGGGACAAAGTTTCAGTTTCCTTTACCAAACACCCAGGGAAGAATCGAACTTCCACCAGGAGAACTTCCTTATGAAGACAATACATAGATTAATTGGAGAGGAAGTAGATACTGCAGGAAGGGGTCACATTGAATGGAACCTGAGATCTTTCATCTGAGGGCATCTGAGTGTTAATTGAGTCTTGCCCATGACCAAGAGTTTTCCTTGCTTCCTTTCTGGTTTGTGTAATTCATGATTGCATTTAATATTTTTCATATTTTTATAAAAGAGGATTCCACTGAATTCAGGAATGCAGGGGTTCATTGTTAACATAAAGTATTAGGAATGGAAGCCAAATTAGAATAATATATATGAGGTTAAAGTGAATATAGAAAAGCAGAAAATCTGACCAAGGAGATTTGTAGTAAAGGCAAGTAGGGAAAACCAGAGTATTAATATGGGCTGTAAGGGGAGGGCATTTCTTTTTTATTTTAAAGATAAGATTATTTGAGGATATGTGTGTATGGATGGGAAAGTTCCAGTCAAATGCAGGTAGATACTGTGCTGAATCATCAGTACGTGAGATATACTTTATCACATTGATTATTGATATGAGATATGAAAATTTTTGCTTGTTGGAAAGGGGTATACTAAAACCTTTACTTGACAATTATTCCTTCATTGTTGAGGTTAAATATTGTTGGTTTATTCTTCATTCACTTTCTCCATTGCAAATTGTTCAGATGTTTTATTTATGTATGCTTAGGTCTGAGTGTTTTATTCTACTTTTATTATATTATTTCAAAAAAGAACTTCAGATTTTCCATCAGTTTTGTTGTTCTCAAATTAGTTCTTTCATGTCTGTATAGATGTAATTGAGGTGGAATGTTAGAAAGATAATAAACTTTCTTTGGATTTGCCTATAAATCCTGCATGTTGTGTTTCTCCCATTGCTTTTAAAACTAAGAAAGTTCTGTTTCATTTGAGTTCATAAATCACATTTTATGCACATTGCATCTTGTTTTCACGTTTCTGTTTCCCTCATACTATTTTTTCTCATTTTGATTAGATCTATTCTACATGTTACATCACCCTCTGATATTATTTAGAAGAATGTTTCTTTCCAAATGAATTTCATGTTCATCCTATTCAAAGACATGTTTGGATCCATGTATCTTTTTTTCTCTTTTTTTGGCATGGGAAGGCTCCAGGAATCGAACTGGATCCATATATATTTATATGGGATAAAATTAGAACTTCTGAGACTGCTTCCTCTATGCATTTTTGAAAACTGTATTTGTATGTTATTTTGTTTCCAAGAACTTTTCTATTTAATTTTTCATCTGCTCAATATTATTAAATTATTGTTATTTTACACCTTGTCTTTCTGAATGCAGATTTAGATATTCCATTCAGTTTTGTCTAATATATTATATTGAAACAACTATTTGTCATCTGGTTTCATTCTCCCTGCCAACTTCTTATTTCATAAATTCATATTTTCTACAAGTTTGTTGTTGGAAAAATGCATACGTTTTCACACACCTTCCCTAAAACACAAAAGAGAACAAAGCAGCTGTAGTCCCTGACCATTTATTATACATTTTACAGGAAAATTGAAGGTATGATTATAACTGTGCATATGTCATAAAGTCCATGGGGAAAATATGAAGCAAAGACATCAGAGTAACAGCAGAGATTATCCTCGTTTGCCTACGATACTGGGGAGGGTGTTCTGAGAAGGCCTGTGCATGTTGAACAAGGAACAGAAGCAAGCCTGCAGTCTGCCCTTTGGAATTGTCAAAAAGAAAGAGGTCAGAATTGAAAATCCTAAAACAATTAATAACAGATCTGTGCACAGGAACATGAGTGTGGGATCTGCATCATCCATTTGGGTCCATAAAAAAAAGCAGTTCTTTCAAATATATATAGGACAGAACCAGGAAGAGCAGGGAGGTCAGAGCGAGATGTGAAGGACGAGATGAGGCAGGAGCAGCAACAAATCTGCTTCATCTTTGGCCCTTGAGTCTAAAGGAGCCTCCTAAGTAGGCTGCCTGTTCTCTCTCCACCCTCACTCATTTATTTGAATACCTTTTCATAGGATATTTACCCCATTAGCAGGGACTTCTTTCTTTTAAAATTATCTTTGCCTTTAGTATAGTGGCTTCTGAAGTTTTGACCCTTTGTCAGAGTCAGATGTAAATTTAACTTGTGATCTGTGATGCACAAGCTGACACACACACACACACACACACGAATAACCACAGTTGAAGAAAATATCATGAGGTTATGTTGAATGCACTTTACTATGTAAGAGACACTTGTACACTTCATGGTGTTTTGTTTACTCTATTCTCTAATTACCACAACATACAGCATTTACCCATCTTTGGGATATAATCTCAGCAAATGCTGGAGGTATGCTCTCAACACATATTTAAGCGATCCTCTGCTGCTTCATTTTCTCTCAGCATTGCCATTTCTGTGAATTCACGTTCTTTAATTCATTCTTGTAATATTTGCTTCACCAGTTATTGTTATAGCTAGTTACCAACTCATCAGATTTGGGTTGAAAAGTTTGTAGAAGATTGCTACAATCTTCAGGAAAATAACTTCTGGAGAGGAAGCACGGGGTATAAAAGAAAAGTGGTACACAAGCATAGTTCCAACCATAAAATTAAGTGCACATAAGAAGTCATAGTCTTCTTTTGAGAATGTACAGAATAATATTTGAAAGAAGTTGACTCCAGGCTGCTCTAAAGGAATATAGGGTATCCATAAGGAACAGGAGTGAAAAAACTTTAAGTGGAACTATTGGAGAGATTCCAGGAAGAGGGAAGCAGAAATATAAAGTCACTGAGTATGGAAACTATGGAGCTCTGGCAAGAGTGATAGTCGAGTTTAATGTCTTAGAGATTATATGGGTGAGGGCAAGTGGTAGTGAGAGGGTACCTTGGCAGGGTGGCCCTAGATGGTCAAGTTTGTGTGTGAAGCTATGGAATATTGTCTTCATCGTCCAGCAGGAAGTCACTAGGAATCATATGTCATGGAATTTGATGATCAATTTTATTGTACAGAAGATGCCTGACTCTTACATGAATATCAGCTCATTCTGTGATTGCTAAGAGAGGTGATGAGGAAACAAAATGGAACCATGGAAGTGGGGACATGAGGTATGGAAAGAATGAGACTTTGGAGATGTAAAAGAAAAATCAACTTTATCTCATTACCAGAAATAACACTATTTACTAATGGGAAGGAATTATGCAAAGTTTTTGCATATAATGATCTTGGGTCAACTTTCTTAAAATTATGAATACTAATTCCCTGCTACATAGGTGAAGGTCTTAAGATTCACAATTTCACACTTCCTATCACAGCTTATCAGCAAATACATGGCATATCCAAGATTTAATACCAGGTTTGATGATTCCAAAATTTTTGCATTCAATATCATTTAAAAATATTTTACTACACCACATAAAACTTGCAAACACTTGTTATATTTATTATATTTTGTTTTGTGAAATATTGCTTTATTGCTTATGCTCAATTTGCTCTTAGAGTGTTCAGTCTGCTTGGTGTTTTGACTTTGTTAAAAAGTATCACTACATCTGTTTGAATAAATGATTTTTTATCTTTTATTAGTTTTAATACAAGTTTGCATCAAGGATGCAAGTTTCAGTAGAACAAACACTGTCAAAAAGATTTCGTTTTGTACTGTGTATTCAGCAGAAATTGTCAAGTGGGCTGAGGCCAGGAAAATGGGGTCAGCCCAGAGCCGGGGAAGGGTTACAGCTAAAATAGGATGGTTGGAGGGGGTAGGGAACAGAAGGTGGATTTTAATTGTCCAGCTTGGAAGTGAGAAATTGGCAGGCTAAAGGGGGAGTTACTGCAAGCTTGTAGTGGTTTGCAGCTATGGGAGCTGCAGCGACCAGAGGGCGTGGTGGTGGATAAGGGATCTATTGCAGGAATGCAGCTGCCACATTGATGAGGACACTCATGTGACTACCTACGGGTGGGGCAAGTTTGGTTTTGCAAGGGGATATACCAACGGTCAAAATGCCACCAGAACCGAGACAGGTTTCCTTATGAACAGTCTCATTAAACACTGTTCTATGTTCCCCTTGATATGAGAACTTGACCATATCAAAATTAAACTTCCAGTTTACTTGTTCTCGGGGCATTTGCAGGATTCAATTTCATGTTTCCACTTCTAATTATTTTTGGAATAGATAATATGAGGTCTGCTCTCCTTGTATTCACTCCAGGCATGATCACCATGGATGGAGGTCAGAAGAGAATTGTATTAACTGGGCCCCAGGAAACCTGGGAGTACTGTGCCTGTGCCTGTGTGTGTGTGTTTGTATTTCTTTGAGTGTGGCAGACCACAATATAGGGGCATCTGAGCTCATCCATTCCAATAGTTCTATCTTATTACAAATACAAAGCTATATATTTGAATATCTGTGAATCCATTTAATTTCAAGTCAAATAAATATATAAAGTGCAGGAAGTATAACATGGAAAAGGAACTCTCTGGGTTTTGAAGTTGCATCAGCAGCAAGGCTACCTCATTCTTCAAACTTCTCTAACACCATCTCTCATCACTCTACTTCTTATCATTTCTCTGCCAAATTGGCTTCCTTGTTGACCTAGTGCATCCTAAACACTCCCTTTATTAGGTCTTTTGCTCTGGAAATTCTCACTGAACAGCATACACTTCCCAAGAGATAACACTAGGTGATGCCTTCTCTTCTAAGAGTTCTCTGCTGGGTGTTATGGTTTTGCCTGAACACGGTGGAATAAAAGTCCTGGCATGTTCACTGTTTTTCTCTCTCCACATTTAACCTACTTGTAGGACTTGTAATAAGAATGTTACGATTATGTGTTTATTTGCTCATTTTATTTTTTCCATTAATGAATTTTAGATAGTTTTGTTTTTACACTGTATACAATTTACTAGACAGTGGTTGGTGCAAAGTAAGAACAAAATATGCATTCCTAAAAGAAATGAAAGTATTTCTCCTAAACATTATAGAATGCATGACAACTTGGGGAATTATTTGAAAGTGTGATGGCAATTCTTAATCAGAGATTGCTCAAGGATACCATGAAAAGGGATGATATTCATAAATAAAATCTGGGAATTAATTTCTTGTCTGTAAAATCTGAATGATAGATAACCTAGTAATGACAGATTGTTTGAAAACAAGTCAGGCTCTTTCTCTAAAGAAGATAGTCGTACCATCCAAATGGACCCGGGAAATGAAACATGAATTCCAGGAGTTCTTTTGGGATTTTCAGAGGCACCATAACTGCAGTCCTTACTGTCTGGTCTCTTCCTATCCATGTACCTGGTTGCCTTCATGGATGACCTGCTCATCAGCCTGGCCATCATCTCAGAATCCCAACTCAACAGGCCCATGTATGTTGCCTTCTCCAACCTGTCCTTTTGTTCGATTTATTTTACTTCCACTACCAACCCTAAATTGCAGTGGGATATCTAGAATTACCTATGATACCTCTGTAATTCAAGTTTATAATTTTTGTAATTTTTCACCATTTTTCCACTTTGGGTAATTTACAGCTAACTGTGAAGGCTTCTGAGCACTTCATCGCTGTCTGTCAGCACCAGTAATAAACAATCACCTGGAACCCTGGCTCTGTGCCCAGTACATTTTCATGACCTTCTTGTCAACATTCCTGAACATTTTTAGTGCCATGACTTTCTCTTTGATCAGTAATTGAAATCCCTCACTATTTGTGAACTTGCTAAAGTTATCAAGATCAACTGTTCCATGTCTTCCAATGTTAGGCAAAGAAATGTAACCCAAGGTCACATAGAGCTTCAAAGAAAACATATATATTCCTAATTTAAAAAGACAGTCTCATGGCATAATGTTGAGCAAAGAAAAAGTCAAATAATATATTATATGGTTGTATTTATATAAACTCAATTAATATAATTTATACCACTGAAGTATATGCATTAAAATGGCTAAAATAGGAAATTTAGGATAAATAAATGGATAAAATTACAGTAAAATAGAAAAGAAATACTAATCCGTTAAAATTGTGGAAACTGATGTTGGTGAAGGTACAGATGATTAGATTTGAGCACACAGAGGACTTCAGGGGCTAGTCATATTCCATTTCTAGGGCTAGGTTCTAATTGCATGGAGTATATTCAATTTGTAAAAATTATTGAGGCAAAGATATGTCATCATTTATCCATATATTTGCTATACTTCAATAAAAGGCTCTTTCACTAAGATACATCTTGGAAATTATCTGCACCATGCCCTTGATTCTATTCTTGACTAGGATACTGATTAAGTACCTGGCACTTCAGCACCTGTTCTGTGATGGTGAGAATGGAAACCACATGAAGAGGAAAGGTAGTGAATCCAGAGTTCCTGTCAATTTCATTGAGCTGTTTGATTACTCTGGAACACCTCAGCCTAGACATATTGATATATGGGTTAATAAATCCTTAATTTTTGTTTTGCAACTTGATGCTGTCTCTAAGTTCACAGTTCATGGTATATTTTAGGACTTTTTAACTTGCATTACTTTAAAAAGAGCTGCGTGGGAATAGAAAATAGTCATGTTCCCTACATACTTTATGATAATATTTCAATTTAGTGTGCGAATGCTTTGCTAAAGAACAAAGAATTTCCTTGATAAATCATAACATCTCCACAGAACTGTTACCAAAACAGGGGAAAAGAAGGACATTTAACAGTGAAACTGAAGAAGAAAAAGAAAGCTATTTTCTGCATAAGCAGAAATCAGTGGTCATGAAACCTGTGTGCAACTGAGTGGAAAGCTGGCTGAGGCTCAGCAGTATCACTTCATGCCATCTCTGCTGGTGACTTTGCAGTGTACAGAGACCCCAACTTTGATCAATCCTCACATTTAGGATGGGACAAGTCATTCCAGGAGAGTGGACCTAATACCTCAAAACTCCATTCTTTCTCCAATTTCTAATTCCCATTATCTATTTGCATTTGAAAAGTGAAACCTCCCTCAGAAGGTTCCAACACCCCCACCTACTAGTACTGGAGTGGAAAAATTAATGAATCTATTAAAGAGAAGTTCAATCTAAAGAAAAGCAGTATAGACATCAAGTCATTAAGATGGCAGCAGTGAACCAAGAATTCTCTAATTCTCCTAATCAATGAGACAGACATGAGATCCCTGGACTCAATGTAGTATCTCGAAAGAAAAAGGATATTTGTCTTATCTAGGAGGTGGTGAGCTCGTGATGAGGGGCAGATATGTTCTGGAGTAGCACTTCTGTAGTTTCTCATTTAACATATATTTCAACTCTCAATTTCTTCGACAAGAAATTCAGTCAATTCCTGAGGGAAGAGTTGGGAAAATGTCACCCTTCAAGACTTAGTTCTTGAAATATCACTTTAAAATGTAGCTGAATTGGAAGTTAGTTTCTGGTAGATAGATTGCAGGGATGGCACCAGTCCTCCAGCTTTCCCTGTAGCCATATTTTTGCAATATTACCATGACGCTCCACCCATTATATGGTGGAGTCTTTTTCTCCACCTTTGAATCAGTGTGGGAATTATGATGTTTCCTTTGTTTTGGCCAATAGAGTATGGAAGAATTGGCAGTGTACTTCCAGAAGACTCAGTGTGGTTCTGATGCTCTCTCTTGCAATCCATCTCAGACATTTGATCAAGTCCAAGCTCACCCGCTGGAGAATCAGAGGACACGTGGAGGAGAGGCAAGTTGTTCCAGTTAAGGTCATCACAGCCCAGTCGGCAGGTCATCAGTCCTCCAATGGTGAGAGAGCTTTACCAAGAAGATAAAAACAGCCCCAGCCAATCACAACAGACAACAGACTCTTGTGGAGCCAAACAAGATCAAAGGAACTCCAAGCCCCATGGTCTCCTATGGAAAATAAAACCATGATCTGAAGCCATGTACTTTTATGTTGACTTCTTATGCAGCAATGGCTAAATGACACCTATTAGCCAGACACGGGAATATTCATATAGCCTGCTGATTCCAATTATTTGCATTCCTTCAGATATTTGAAGTCAGCCCTGACGATCACCTGTTACTAAGTTTTACCTCAGTTAGCTATATTTGAATGTGAATACAAATAAATTTCACCTCCAGACAAGTAGGAAAGTTTGGAAGGACATACATCTTTCTGCAGGAAGAACTGGTGACCCTGAATCAAAACTCTAAATTACCCAGAGTATTTTGTGGGCAGAAAGCCAAACTGTTGTTTCAACCACATCTGATTGTGAGGATTAAAGAGAATCTTGATGATAATTGAGATAAAGGGATGAGAGAGCAAATACAGTTTGTTCTTTCACTTTCCTTTAGTGTTTTCGCAATAGTCAGGAAAATGGCAGATACTTTGTTTGGAGCAATACAATGAATCCTGTTTTCTGACATCACTGGAAGTTTTCATGCTGAAACAGCCTATAATCCAATAAATAATATGTAATACATGACACCTGCCCGAGACCCTGTGGACATGCCCGCTTATATCCCCTTATGTATTGGCACCAAGAGTCCATTCTCATGAATGCACCTATATCATCAAAGGAAAATTTCTGCATACTTAACACACAATTGAAATTTTTCCTCCTCCATATTTAATGTGACCCATGATTTTATGGTCATTTCATGTAAAATATACATCAATGCGTCTTCCTTCAACTCCTGTTGAAAGATGAATATTTGGTAAATAATTTTCTTTAGTATTCTGTGCAAATGAACATCAATGATAAATACTTTGGACAATGAGAATAATAATATAACAGGGTCTTAATAAGGACACTAAAACCAAATGACGTAGCATCAGAAGCACAAACACATGAACGCTGGTATTAGTAGAAACATACTTCAGACCAAAGATTTAGAATGGGATGCCACACACAAAACTGATATGCTACACTGCCAGACTTTCATTTACACAACTTCATTAAATAGTCCTATGTGCTATGTGTACTTTTCCATAGGACCAGGACACCCACCACCTTTAGTAAAACAAAGTAAATAAACACTTCTGATAATAAAATGTCAATTCAGGGGAAATATTTTTTCAAGAAATCCAGGCTTCTTGTATAAGTTGGAAATTCCAACCTGTTTCTCAGCCAAGGTTCAGAATGACATTGGAAAATTAGGACAGTGGAAAAATGGAAAAAATGTTGATGATGTAAGAGCCAGATAAACATAATAACTTAAGTTGCTTAAAATCAAGCATATTAATGAAATGCTTTGAGATAAATAGAAAGATGCACTTCTTATTTCCATGCTTTGATAAATTAATCAATTTTTAAATCTGGTTTTGAGGCCTGATACCACAGGTAATTCTCACTCCCTGCACTGAAACTTTCTTCCTAAGAAGTTTTTCAGAGCTGCTTTTATATCTTTATTCCTCAGACCATAGATATATGGATTCAGCATGGGTGTGACCACAGTGTACATCACTGAGGCTGGTGTGTTTGAATGCATGTTCTGTGAACCAACAGGACTACAGTACACCCCTAGGCAGGAACAGTAAAATAAGGAGACCACTGAAAGTGAGATGCACAGGTAGAAAACGCTTTGTGCTTCCCCTGAGATGACAAGATTGCATGTATGGAGGAAACAATCTTAGAGTAAGAGAAAAGGATCCCAGCAAGAGAAACCCACCCAGCAGCCCAGCTGCGAGATACATCAGTAAGTCACTAATGAAATTGTCAGAACAGGCGAGATGGACCATCTGATAAATTTCACAGAAAAACTGGGGGATTTCCAAATGCATACAAAAGGAGAGCTGCAACACCACTGAACATGGTATCAAGGAATTCAGGGCACTTATGATCCAGGACCCTAGAACCAGCAGGACACAGAGCTGGGGGTTCATATTGACTATGTAATGCAGGGGTGACAGATGGCCACGAAGCGGTCATAGGCCATCATAGTCAGGAGGAAATTCTCCAACCCTCCAAATTATAAATAAAAGGACATCTGGGTGAGGCATCTTGCATAGGATATGAATTTGCTCTGTGTCTGAAGATTCACCAGCATATTTCGGATGGTGGTGGAGATAAAACACATGTCAGAAAATGACAGGTTGGAGAGGAAGAAGTACATGGGCGTGTGGAGGTGGGAGTCACAGATGGTGGCCAGGATGAAGAGCAGATTCCCAATGCGAGTGACCAGGTACATGAACAGGAAGAGCCCAAAGAGGAAGGGCTGCAGTTCTGGCTCCTCTGAGAACCCCAGAAGAAGAAATTCTGAAACTAGGGTGTTGTTTTATGGTTCCATGAAGCTGATGCAGCTAGTATGAATGAGAGATAAAGAATATGACTCATTTTTACATAAATGGGCATTGCTACTCTGGTACACATAATCTATGATTCATTTAGAAAATTAATTTCTATATCTGTGTTTTGATTTGTTTTTTTCAAATTCCAACGTTGACTCTGAATCATAGTTCCATACCTCATACAATATGCAAAGAATTTCCAAGACCAATCTGTATAAATATCTGCACATGTCAAGACTGTATTATATAGCATCTTTCTTATTCTGATGTATCCCTGAGAACATTATGCCAGGTGCACTTGTTTTACTGCACTGAACTTCTTCATTATATTATAAAATTCAAGGAAGCAGAGACTATACTGGCATTTTTCAGTGTATGCTTTCACAGAGATTTCTGAATATCTCTGCATTATATAGAAAGAATTTTAAGTACATTGTAAATAAATACATTAGTTTATTTACACATGGAAGAAAACTAGCTGGGTGATATTTTGTCTCTAGGGGGTGCTGCTTTGACCTCAGATGATGTATGATAAAAATTCTTGGCATCCATACTCCCTGACACTTACCTGAAGCCTCTTCCTTACTTTCCAACTCACCTGCACAGTAGCTCTGAGATGGTCTGGGTGAAAATCTGAATTCCTTCCTGGGTGGCTTGTAATGGCGCCTGTAGCCCTGTCCCCAGATCAGACAGGTAGAAAGGAGTCAATTATACATCCCCCAGGCAGATTTAGGACCCCAAAGATAAAACAATGTCCCAGCTACCCAGCACTGCACAGGATAAGGGACAGCAACAGATGGGGTTATTTACAGCTTTTCATTAGCTGCTCATTCATGCATTTCCTTCTGTCCCTCATTAGCACATTTCTCTCTGTGTCCCTCATTAACACTTTTCCTGGTCGCTTCACCCCAAGCCTTCTTTCCTCTTGGGTGACATTGTTCCAGAGACAATGGAAATGGGTCCTGTTCACTCCCTGTTCCCAAAACAGCAGGTTGCTCCAGATGAATCGAGTGTTATCACTCTTTCTCCTCATAGATTCTGCTGCTTTGAATAGCTCTAACCTTCTAGCATCTTTCCCATCTATTGAATTCATCCCTTTGTGTAACATTACCGGAGCCTGGAACATTTTTTAGGGATTTTCTCCCTGAATTCTTACAAAAATCATTCTATAAGAGAAGTACTATTATGGACCCAAAACTAAATCTGCATGACTGTGTGGTATTCAAATTTTAAGTATCTGACTAAAGTTTTGATCCAGATAAAGGCTGGGACACTATTGGGAGCTCTATAGATGTTTCCATATCCCTGTATCTCAGCCAGTGGATCTCAACAAGTGTGATTCTAGCCTCTGGAGCTATATGGAAATGCCAGGAGATATAATCCGGGGTGTGCTCACATCAAATCTGTTTCATTTCAAAGAGAAACCATTTTGCAAGTGATTTTTATTGTTTTGTTATTATAAAATACTAAAGAATTTCCAGCATACTGAGCTAGATAAGTTTTTGCGACATGGCAGAATATAATGAATATAATTTAAAAAATAAAAAAATAAATTACTTCCATTGGATAGAAGAAAAAGCCAAATGGCACCACAAAGAAGCACAAAATCATTTTCCAAGTGAGAGATATAGTGCAAACAGAAGAACTAGAGTCTGTAACAAGTCAAGGTAGGGAAAAAAGATACAAATGAGAAGCTGGGGCAGTGTGATGGTGGCTCACGGGTAAGTTCTCACCTATCAAGCTGGAGATCTGAGTTTGACTTGCTGATGCCAAAAAAAAGGGAAAAAAAGGCAGGCAAGATGGCTCAGTGACAGTGTCTCACCTGCTATGTGGAAGACCCGAGTTTGATTCCCAGAGCTTGCCCATGCCAAAAAATAAAAACAAAATCTCCTCTTGATTAAGAGAACATTTAAAGACCTAACAAGCAAATGTTAGGTGAGTTAAGTGAGAGTTAGGTAAGAGTCAGTGATCAGCAACAAGAGTTTGCTTTGGGGACGAGCTTGCATACTTCAGCTCTGTGTGTGGTCGGAACACAGAACTGAAGAATTTTCAAAGTCTGTCGAACCAACATTCAACACAGTTTCAAGAGCTTTCTTAATGATGTGATGATGAGAGAACTTTTAACTTGGTTAATTTGGAAGTTGTCAGGCATGGAATTAATAGCATTTGTTTTGCTCAAGTCCACGCTGCAGACCCTTTTCTCCAGGCATATATGATTGCATAGTTTTAATATTCACTATACTAAAGATAATTATTTCTAACGAAGACATCTTGCTCAAGATTGGAATCACCAGAGCTTTTGGAGTTTCAAGGTAGAAAAACAAATGATAGACTATAATCTTTCTGCCATTGCAAACTGGTAGAGTAAAGGCTTAGCCAAATAAGGACTGTAATTGACAACCCCAGATAGTTCTAATTGCTACAAAAGAAAGAAAACAAAACAAAACCCCTCTGAGGCCATCACTCTATCATGATGAAATGTTAAATGATTCAGGCAAATACACAACAAATGAAAATGGAAACACATTCTCTGGAGGCATTTAAAGAAAGGCTTCCTGTTGTATCTACTATCCATTAATTTGCAGGTCAAAATCTTGGTACTTTGGCAAATAGATTATTCACCCCTTGGAATCCCCTACCCATTTATCCAGCACTGTCGGCCATATTGTTAAGAAAATGCATTGCCTTTGTAGGAAAGGAATAAAATCGGAGATGAATTTTGTCTTTAAGTCACTCACTATAGCATATTTTTCCAAAACTCAGTAGATATAGACATGTGTAAACATTTCCCATGAAAGGAGCCTTGCTGTGGGCTTCCCACTCAGAGCTTCTACTGGTGGCCTTCATATCGGCCAGTCAGTCTGTCCTTCCATGCACTGTGTGAACGGCCTGTGTGTGTCTCAAAATGCTTAGATTCTTCACTGTAAGAGGGCAAGTCAGTCCTGAAAACTACCCCTGACCAGTTTTGGTGTTCCAGGTGTATTCTGCATTACCCCTTTTGAAAGCAAATTCTTCCCCAGTGGTTCCCAATGATTTAGGGAATAATTGGTTGTTCCAAGTGTATGGGTACCCACGCTTTCTACTGGCTACTAAGGACACCTTCAAACGATTTACACCTGAATCAACAAAGAATGGTCCTGCTGACCCCTCTCCTGGAATGCTCCCCTTCTTCTGCATGAAGAGATAGATGTTACTCATGCCTTAAGAACCAGCTCTCTCACCTCTTCTATGAAGGCTCCACCATTTCTCCCTATCTATCCCTTTTAGAAGCTGTGATGAATGAACTTTTTAAAAATTTCCAGATAGGAACGATCTTTGAGGTTGTACAAAACACAATTTTGCATCTTAATCTTGGAGCTTACATTGGACTGAGTTTACTTATGAGCTCTAGAAGTGTTCTTCAGAATGGTTTTCTATTTCTATATAAAGGATCATGTCATCTCTGAATATGGACAGTTTTCCATCTTCCTTTCAAATGTAGATAAATATTACTTCATTCTTCTGCCTAATTTTTTTTGGCTAGGACTTCCAGTAAAATAATGAATAGCAATAGTAAAAATGTACATCCCCGTGTTTTTCTAGACCTAAAGGGATAGCATTGACTCTTTCACCACTGAGTACAATATTAGCATTGTTTATATATATATGCTCTTTATCATGTTGTTAAAGTTATCTCCTATTATTCCTCTGAGTTATTTGCATTGGCTTTGTTTAATGCATTTTCTGTATCAGTTGAGATTATCAATTGATTTTCCCATTCATTCTGTGAATTTGAGTATCACATTTGATTGATTTTCTTATGGTAAACACCTTTGCATTTGTGAGATAATTGGTCATGGTGGATACTTCTTTTATGGTGCTCTTTCATTCAAATTGCTTGTATTTTTAATGCAATTTCATTGGGTTATACACACATACAATATAACCATCCAAAGTATGACTCAATGGCTCACAGTATCATCATATAGTTGTGTGTGGATTACCACAAATAATTTTAGGACATTTTCATTACTTCAAAAAAATAAAAATAAAAAGGAACAAGCAAAATATCTCCTACCCTTACCCCCTATAATTTACTTATTTGGGGCCTTATTTTCTTAATCATCTTCCCCTAAACTGGATAGAGGCCTTGTCAATCACAAGGTTTTCACAATCACATGGTCACACTATGAAAGCTATATAGTTATATGGTCATTGTCAAGAATCAAGTCTACTGAATTGCAGTTTAACAGTTTCAGGTATTTCCTTCTAACTATTCTAATACACTAAAAACTAAAAGGGAATATCAATATAATTCAGAAGAATAACTTCCATAATGACCTCTCAACTGTATTTGAATTCTCTTTGCCACTGGCACTTTATTTTGTTCAATCTTCCCCCCTTTGCTCAAGAGCTAGGGATAACTTGTCCTTGATTCATGTTCATGTTGTGAGGGAGATGTACATCCCTGGGAGTTATGTCCCATATGTGTGGGAGAGAGGCTAAGAGTAGTGAGTTTATTTGCATAGTTATTTTAGAGAGAGAGGCTGCATCTGAGCAACAAAAGAGTTCTCTGAGGGTGACCCTTAGGCATACATATATATATGTATGCATATATATATGGCTTAGTTTGTTTTTGGCAGGAAAAAAATTCATGAGGACAAGCCACAAGATTGAAGCTTGGCTTTTTAAATTGGTAGTCCCCATCTTTTGAGAGAAAATGAGGAATTCTCAGGTGAGGAAGCTCCATATGTTCATATTTTCCCCCACACCAAAGGGGACTTTGCAAATACTTTTTTTAATTTTTCTGCCCAAATTCCTCTGGAATGCATCAGGGTATTACCTTACCTTGTACAGAACAGCAAGATCGCATTCCCTATTCAAGATTCCATGCAATTATGTTGTATGTATAGACTGACCATGTAGGTCAAATTAGTGTGCTAAAGAAACATATGAATTGTGTACAAAATAAACATCTCTTCCTTTGGTCTCACACAGAAGTTGAAGTTCTAAAATGCAATCAAAATCCTCATTTACCCTGCATTATGATTAACTGCATCCTAAGCGGATTGACTTCATGCATTTCACTAATTGAAATCAGATTTTTTGCAGCTTCATTAGCAATTGGTATTTGGGATAATGCTGACTTTCAGAGCTGCAGAACTCTAACTCTGATTGTCAGTTGTCACAAAGATACACAGAATTCCAGGAAACGACCAAGTTATATACAAGGTGCTGAGTATCTCGGGACTTAGAACTAACAATTAAAATTCAGGAATAGATGTGACTGCTGTAAGAGCTTACAGTCTAGGAACATTTACAATAAGTCTTAATGAACATTCTGTACTCCTTAATTGTTGGTTGGCCAATCTCTGCTCACATTCTATAGCCTGGTAATCTATGCTCTCTAATTCATTTCTTAAAGTTCTCACAATATAGTTAGTCCATATTGCTGAGGCTTTAAGATATTTGTCTTTCCTTTTCTGGCTTATTTCACTCTATATCATAACCTCAAGGTTCATTCACCTAGTTGAACGCCTCACAACTTCATTCTTTCCTGCAGCTGCTCAGTATTCATTGCTTTAACTGTACACCACAGTTCACCCTTCCACTCACCAGTCAATGTACCCTTAGGCCACCTCAATTATTGCAAACTGTGCACAATGCTGCCATAAGTACCAGTGTGCAAATGGTCATTCGGTTCTCTGCTGTTAGTTCTTCCATGTACTTACCTGATAACAGGTTTGTAGGATCGCATGACAATGCTGTATTAGGTCTCCTGTGGAACAACCACACTGCCCTCCAGAGGAGCTGAATCTTCCTACTTTCCCATCAATAGTGAATAAATACACCATTCTCTCCACATTTTCTCCTGCACTTGTATATTTGCCTTTATTTTCACAGTTTTGTTCACACAGCATGCTATCCATACTAAGTTAACACTTTGTGACTCCCAGTATAATCACATAGCTATGCATTCCCCACCACAGTTTATATGAGAAAACTTCCATTTCTTCAGCTAAGAAAGAAGAGGGCAACATGAGAATTAGAAAAGAGAAACATTAAAAGGAGAAACAACAAAACTACCTTGAATCCCATACATCTCCCTTATAACCCCCGTTTATTAACATTTAACTGGAGAGCAGCTACTTCTGAGCAACAGATATTTTTATTACAACTGATGGAAGAATACTACAAAGCTGCTGTTACCTATACACCCTAATTTGCATTGGTTTTAATTTTTCCATATTTCTATAGATATGACAGCTCTTTTCTGGTTATTATTCCACATGAAATACCTATTTCTAACCTTTCACTTTCAATCTATTTTTCTCCTTATGTCTAAAGTGGGTCTCTTGCAGAGATGGGCCCTGATTTTTTGATCCATTCATCCAGTCTCTGTCTTTTGATTGAGGAATTTAATCCATTAACAATCATCCTGGATTATATGTGTCATACCTTATTTTTTCTCTCTTTTACCCTTACTGATAGTCTTCATGTCTACATACTTCTGCAAAGCTCTCTCTCCTGTCTTTTCCTATCTGGCTTCAGGGCTCATTTTAGTATTTCGTGTAGAGCAGGTATCTTCCTCAAAACTGTCTCAGTGTCTGTTTGTCAGAAAATAGTTTAACCTCTCCCTCATTTCTGAAGGACAATTTTGCCAGATACAGAATTCTTGGTTTGCAGGTTTTCTCTTCCACTATCTTAAGTATATCATACTACTGTCTTCTTGCCTCCATAGTTTCTACTAAGAAATATGCACGTAGTCTTGTCGAACTTCATTTGTATCTGATGGATTGCTAGTCCCTTGCTGCTTTCAGAATTCTCTTTTTGTCTTTGAGAAATGACAGCCTGTTAGGTATGTGTCTTGGGGTAGATATATTTTAATCCATTCTATTAAGAGTACACTGTGCCTCTTGGATATGTACTTTTATGTCTTTTCTAAGAGTTTGGAAATTTTCAGTGGTTATTTATTCCATTGTTCTTTCTGCCCCTTTTCCCTGCTCTTCTCCTTCTGGAACACCAATATTGCGCATATTCACGTGCTTCACATTGTCATTCAGTTCCCTGAGATTTTGCCCATATTTTTAATTCTTTTCCTTAAATTTGCTTTTGGGTGTCATATTTCAGATGTCCTATCCTCTAGTTCACTAATCCGTTCTTCTGCTCTTTCCAATTGGCTGTTGTATACCTCCATTGTGTTTTTCATCTTTTTATAGTGCCTTTCATTCCCATAAGTTCTGCCACTTTTTTTCAAACCTTGCATTCATCTTTATGGCTTCCCAATGTCTTCTTTATGTCCTTCATTTCTTTTTCATATCTTCCTTGAATTTGTTGATTTGATTTCGAAGATGTGTTTGAACATCTTTAGTTAATTTTTCAATTCCTGTCCCTCATTTTAAGTATGAGTTTGTTCCTTTGACTGGGCTATATCTTCATGCTTCCTAGCATGATCATGAAAATCAGAAACTCCTCTGATTTTCTTGATTAGTTTATTCTGGAGGACATTTTCTCTCTTTTACCTAGGGTTTTCTTGTTGTTTGTCTTTGCAGGTATTTTTGTTATTGCTATTGTTTTTTGTGTGGTTTTGAGGAGTTTCCCCAGGTGTGATTGACTCCCATCAGATTTTCCCAGACCAGACAGGCCCACATCTCAGCAGGAGGATATAATCATATCAATTTTCCTGAGGATAAAACCCAGTAGGTTTTTCGGTGTTTCCTGTGAAGCTTCTTGATTCTGTGCTTTTATGATCCTGCCCAGCAGGTGGCGCATGTCAGTCCACAGTTCCCCACTGGCACAAAGTGAATTGTTCAATGACTTTAGTTTTCAGCAGACCTTGTTCCTGTCAGAGATGTAGTTGTGACAGACTGATTTAAAAGGCACACTTAAGCTGTTTCTGTTTTCCAGCACTTGTGTCTGAATTCTCTGAATGAAGCCATCACTTGTGCTGGGATTTGCTCCCCTCTATTTTCTGGGGGAAGATAGACATTTTTGGAAATTATCTCCTTCACTTCCCTAGTTATTTTGTCTCTCAGACTTACCTTAACTCTGTTATTGTCTGGGTAGTGCTGACAACTGAAAATGCCTGAGGCTTTCTTTAATGGTCTGCTTTTAAAAAGTTTTAAAGATTCCTTTTCAGAGCTGGTCTCCAGCCCCCCAGGTTCACAAATGAAGAGCCAGAGTTGGTACCCATCATTATGTGACCCTTTTCCTTGGGCACAACCCTTTTCAGGCATTCTAAGCTCAGCAGACACCAAAATCCCGTGGGTTATTTTTTCCCTTTTCCATCACTCGCCCCTCCCTAGGTTTGAATAGACCTCGGGATTAGTTTCCTGCTTGTTCTAAATTTATTTGTGCTTGAAGCTTGTGTTCTGTAGTACAAATTGGTTTGTTGAAACCACAATTGGAGTTTGGTTGAGGTACTTTCCCTTTCTCCTGGTAAAAACTGCTTCTTTTTCCAACAAGGTGTGTGTGCTGGTTTGAAAGGAAATATGCCCCCTAGAAAAGCCATGTTTTAATAAAAATATCATTTACCTATTCAATACTGCATGTTTGAAACTCTAATCAGGTCATCTCCCTAGATGATGTGATTTAGTCAAGAGTGGTTATTAAACTGGATTAGGTGATGACATGTCTCTACCCTTTTGGGTGGGTCTTGATTGGTTTATTGGAGTCCTATAAAAGAGAAAATGTTTTGGAGAATGAGTGATTCAGAGAGAGCAGAGAATTCTGCAGCACCACAAAGCAGAGAGTCCACCAGCCTTTGGAGATGAAGAAGGAAAATACTTCTCGGGGAGCTTCATGAAACCAGAAGTCAAGAGAGAAAGTTAGCAGATGAACTTGTATTCACCATGTGTCTTTCCAGCTGAGAGAGAAACAGTAACTGTGTTCATCATGTGCATTCTCACTTGAGAGAGAAACCCTGAACTTATCGGCCTTCCTGAACCATAGCATCTTTCCCTGGATGGATGCATTTGATTGGGCATTTCTATAGACTTGTTTTAATTGGGATATTTTCTTGGCCTTAGAACTATAAGGTAGCAATTTATTAAATTCCCCTTTTTAAAAACCACTCCGTTTCTGGTATATTGCATTCTGAACAATGCAAACTAAAACAGTGTATCTCTAAAAGAACTTGCCATGCCAGTAGCTGAAGGGTACCAGCACCCACAGTTTGGGAGACTTACAGTTCTGTCATGTGATCTTGGTCCTTCCATCCATTCCAGAATGTTGTACAATGTGTGTCCATTCATAGTTGGCCCACACATAGTTGTTTCAGTTTCTGGCTATTTACTAGCTATTCTAGAGGACAAACTGAGTTACCCACTCCTTATACCACTACCATCTTGCCCTACATAATTTCTAGTATTTTACTGAGAATATTTGCTTTTATATTCATGAGGAAAATTTATCTATAATTTCCTTTCTTATTATGTCATTAAGTTCCTTTTGTTTCACAATAATATTAACCTCATAGAATGAATTAGAAAGGGTTCCCTCTTCTTCAATTTCAATGCATTTCATAAATATTGGAGTTAATTCTTCTTTGAATGTTTGATAGAATACACTCTTCTATCTCGTCCTGAACATTTCTTGTCAAGAAGATTTTATTACTGATTGAATCTCTTAACTTGTTATAGATCCACTGGGATCTCCCATTTATTCTTTAATCAATATTGTTTAGTTGTATTTCTAGGAATTTCTCATTTATTCTATATTATCCAGATTGTTAGCATACAATTACCCAGAGTATTCATTTATAATTCTGTTAATTTCTACAATATATGTTAATATACCCATTTCCTTTGGGATTTAATTATTTAGCTTCATCTCTCCTGTTTCTTTTTAGTTGAGCTATTTTTTACAATTTTATTGACTGTTTCCAAGAACCAACATTTAGCTTTATTGTTTCTCTCAATTGTTTTTCCATTGTTTATTTCATTTATCTCCAACACACTAATCTTTATTATTTCCTTCCTTCTATGGGCTTTAGATTCAATTGTCTATATTTTTCTAGTTTTTCCAGATGGGAAGTTAGGTTATTGATTTGTGATCCTTCTTCTTTTTTCATATAGATATCCACAAATATAAATGTTCCTCTGAGCCCTGATTTTGCTGCATCCTGTATGTTCTCGTATATTGTGTTTTATTTTTCATTTGGCTGAAGCTAAATTACAAATTTCCACTGTAATTTAATTTTTAACCCCTTGATTGTTTGAGTTTGCTGTTTAAATCCAGCATATTTGTGTATTTTCTACTTAATTCTCTTATTGATTTCTAACTCATTCAATTGTGTGCAGAGAAGAGGCTTTGCATAATTTCAAACTTTTTAAACTTTATTGATACTCATGTTGTTAATTACAATGTGGCCTATCCCAGTGAAT